>JAJPUD010003220.1:22122-39427 GCA_023553655.1 Myrmecobius fasciatus
AGAGAGAGAGAGAGAGAGAGAGAGAGAGAGAGAGAGAGAGAGAGAGAAAGTGAAAGTCATTAGGAAGACAAGAGGTGATGAAGGCTGAATGATGGTGGTGGACATGTGAATACAGAGAATGTGATCAATGCAAGAAATGAAGAGGTAGAAATAACATGATGCTCCAACTGATTGAATTCATGGATAACTGAAAAAGAGAAGGATATAGCTGTGGTTGTCAACTTGGGTTATAGGAAAGATGGTGATATCCCCAGTTGAAATAGGGAAGACAGAAGAAAGGAGGGTTTTGGGGGAAAGGTAATGAATTTCATTTTGGACAAGTAGAATTTGAGATATCTGTGGGACAAGCTATAGACTCCATCTGGGAATGCACCTTTAGAGGTAAGGATTGTATAGACTGACAAATTCTTGAAGACAATAGAAAGTGGAATCAAGGATGTAAAGAAACTACTGGCCTCCAGAAATGGAAGACCTTCCTCATATTTTAAAACTAGATCTAAAAAAGAAGGGAAGATATAGAGATTTTCTGAGACATGAAGAGATGAAAGGAGACGAGTTTATGGCCATTGGTTTCAGTTGTCTAAGTAGAGGCAAAATTATCTGTTGTAAGAAAAATGGGATTGGTAGTAGGAGTTTTATTGAGGATTTAAGGAGAAAAGAGGATATTTGGAATAGCTACTGTGGGAATGTAATGAGAAAAATTAATTGATTTCCAAACAGAAAATTTTTTGTATGTGTCCAAACAATACATTGCCACACATGCTTGTTTTTGCACAGTTATTTTATTTATTACAAATTTTTGTTGTTGTTATCAATTGTGGAGAGAGATAGGATATTTAGAAATATCTGTCATCTGAAAATAAGAGGCATTAATAGATGTTAGAAATGTAATAATGTGTTATTATTATTAATAAATAAGTTATTGTTATACAGCAATTGAGGAAGGAAGGTACATAATATGATTTTGTGGACTGAGCTAGGGTATATTCATGGCTTCTTTCAATAGTATTAAACAGCTTGGAGTAGGAGTAGAAGTGACAGATTGCAGTAATGGTAGTAGTAGTGGTGGTTTCCTGGGGAACCTGTGGTTGAAGATTGATAGAGATACAGAAGTAAGAGATTGCAAAATGGAAGAAACTGCCTTATTACAGTGGTTAAATATGCAATCAAGACTGTGAAGAAAGAAATATAAGGGCAGAATAGGACAATAAAGAAGGGTTAAAAGAATTGAAGGATTTTTTTGATGGGGAGTGAGATAAACGAAAAGGGGGGAAATAAAGGAGACTATAATAAGAGAGGGGAATTTCAAGATTATGCAGATGAAAATATTTAAGGTTATGAATTTTAATAAGGTTACTCCTGTGATTGACTGAGATGAAGGTCTCAGGAGCTGAAAATGGTGAAGAGGACATCATTGTAATGTATATTGATGTAACCAAGGATAGGGATAGAGGAATATATTTAGTCTAGAGGAGTAGGACAGTTAGTGAACTCTTTAGGAAAAAAAAGAAAAAAGAGCAAAAATAACATGGAGGCTGTTGGATTAAAGCAAAAAAGTTTTTGAATGGGGTTATATATATATATGTGTGTGTGTGTGTGTGTGTGTGTGTGTGTGTGTGTGTGTGTGTGTGTGTATGTGGGTGGGTGGGTGGATGGGTGTGATATACTGACATATATAAATGTATGCTAATCCCAGAAGAGAAACTATGAATGGTGTCCTGAGAATCTCAGAATTGTAATCAGGAACAAGAAGCATCTTCCTCCTTTCCCTGTTGTTTCATATAGATATATAGATATATATAGATATAGATAGATACATGGAGAGAGAGTATTAGTTTCTGGGTAAATTAATAATCAATTTATTAATTAGGTTAGCAAATAATAAATTGATGGCCAGTAGTCTTTTTCAGTAATCAAACACAAACCATGGAGATCATTGAATACTTAAAAAAGTGGTACCTCCAACAGAAAAAGATCAACCCTGATTGGTGAATAGTTAATAAGGGGAATAAAACAGATTTTCCAGGAGGTGTGAAAGTGAACAAAGTGAGATACTAAAAAAAATGGTTTAGCTATAATGTAAACTGCTGTGCCTTATTAGAGAAAGCTGCTGCTGTGTCTAGCCTCTATATTTGTTCATGTGTGTGTGTTTTGCTGCCTTTATTGTTGCTGCCTGGCAATTCTTTTTTTTCCTTCCTCTTATTCAGAGCACACAGTCTTCATTAGTAGAAAGTAGATGTTTTTTACTGATGATTTGAGAACAGGAAGCTTAGAGTTAAGCCTCATGCATCTAGTTTCTAAAAGGAATAATCCTTTCCCAAATTTCAGGTAGACTTGATGAGGCTTTCCCTTTTGACGGAGGATTGCTATTTATCCAATGTTAATCCAGCTACCGATGAATTTACCTAAGTCAAACAGTAATCATCTAATCAGTCATTTTCACTCTTACAGTATTACAGTGCATAAAGTATATAAAGCATCCTCAGTATGATTGCTACACATGAAGGAGTCTAATTACTTTTTATAGGTTCTATTTGTAATTCTTATTGTCTCAAGGATAATATAATAGAACAGGGTTCAAAGAAAACATAAATTACCATCACAGAGTTGGAAGAGACATTGAGAGACGATCTAGCTCATTCCTTTGCACTCAGGTATGAACCCATCTAAACTATTTTAAGAAGAAAATTGGTCCAGTTTTTATGTATGTTCAGATAAGGAGATCCTTTAACAACTCATTATGCCTTCTAATAATCTCTAATTGGCTAGAAGTCCTTCTTTAGGGACCCCTATATGTCATCTTCACTAAAAAATAGTCCAATTTTCCACTTGTCCTGGCTGTTTTCTCTTGAAGAGCAGTTGGTAACCATCTAATATGATGACCCTTTCTATATTGAAAAACCATTTCATATTCTTTAAATAATTCCAGTTCATCTTTTCATAAATCTGATTTTTTATCCCCTTCATTTTTGTGCTTCCCCTCTGACACTGAAGCAGTGGGCACATTACTAAGACTTCATTTCCTATATTGATTGGGGGGAAAAGGGCATCACTCAGTAGGAAAGCTGCACTAGGCTAGAAGTGGGAAATACATACATAGGCCACATATGACCTAAAGAACTCGAATGCAACCTGAACTGAATTGAAATATAATTAGGAAATGTTTAACAAAATAAATAAAATGCAATAAAACATATTATAATATTGCATTTTAAAAACTTAGTTTGAGGCCAACAGGGATCTTTATGAATTAATAGTTCCTATTTCTGTTTGAGTTTGATCCCATTGCAATAGATCAGGCGTCCATAACATTTCTTTGTGTTTGTCACAAATCCTGGGTGAAGTATAGGATTACATCTCATGTTTTATTTATATGAAATTAAAGTGCATAAATTTGCCAAGAAAACCTGTTCTCTGTTAGAGAGTAGTTGGTAGCCACCTGATATGATAACCCTTTATGACTAAGCTATTTCACAATAAAGTTGTATTGTTTTCCCCGTTCAAGTGAAAGAACCTCAAAGAATCTTAGATTAGGAATCTCTGTTCTAGACTTTTTCCAAAAGGATGTGTCTGACTGCACAGAATCAATTTTACTTTTGAGTAAAGTCTGTAATTATCAAGATATGTGCAAAGGGTGGAAGATAAGAGAGCAGAGCAAATGAGCCCAGGGGAATAAAAGGGAAAAATATGAAGGTGACCCTGGGCTGGAGTCATGGCTAGACATGATAGTCCTGAGCTGATGTAACAGGTTTTGGCAGTGTTCTGCAGATTTTCAGTAAGAGACTCCCATGAATGGACTGCAAGGAGCAAGTGCTACAATTCCTAAGATACTCCTTACTGGGAACTTTAGTTCTAAAGTGGCTGTGTCCTCCTGTGAGGCTGGAGATGAAAGGAATTGCAGCTGCACCTGGACATAGGAAAACATTGGGCCCTTTCCTTTAGGTGAGCAGCAAATACTTTGTTGTCCTATTTCCTTCTCTAATACCACATTTCATGACTTAATTTAGCACTTTCCTACTATAGCTTTTGTGTTCCTTTTATGGTCTGGCTTAAGAAAGAAAAGTTATATTAGATTTGGTTAATATTTTAAATGGAATAGTTTATTAAACAAAATAGCTGCATTACAACTTTGTCTTTTAATATTGGGAATCTAGAAATAGAGTCATGAGTTGGCCAGTATGGAGCACAGTGTAAATATATCTCATGGTTCAGCTTTATTAATTAATGTTTCCATTTAAACAATGTTAGTCTTAAATTACTAGATATTTTAAAAGGTGTCCCTGTTTGTAATTTAGTAAGTTGTTAATACATAAATGCTTATTGAGTGATAAACATAATTACATATACTAAGATATGGGCCCATCTCATTTTTTCTGCCACTATTCAAATTATTTGTAGTTTTTGGTCTAAAATCAGATGTAAAGAAAAGAATCTCTTTACAAATTATTCTTTGCTCATAATGTTCCAAAGCTTAGTGCAACTCCACAATTCTAGTTTTTGGAATTGATTTCATTCAGAAGTATCATGAGGCCTTTATTTTTGAATCCATGTAACTAAGGATTGTTATCTATGAAACAACAGTGAGAATGGCAGACCTGCATTGTCAGAAGCAGCAGAAATTTCCTTCTCTGATCCTGAATTTTTTTTAACTTGCTACCTCTGTGGGCATTTCAACCTTACTAGCAGAAAGACAGGGAAACTGTTATAAAATTATTTCCCAGCAACAGCAGCATACCTTTCTTAATTTCCCTCTGACCTCTACTTCTTATGTTCTTCTTCCCCTTGGCAAATTTGTAGTAACTTAAGAAAAATTTGACATTCCTGAGCTTAGTAAATAGCAGACAAAAACCAGATTATGTGACCAATCTTCCCCTACAGAATTTCTGAAGTACTAATTCTCATGCAGAGAAGCAAAATAGCATTATTGTAAATAAAATTCTGAAACCCTAAAAAGGCGCAGTAAATGAACCACCTCAGCAGGATGAGTGAAGTTTAAACTTTTAATAACTCTCCTGCAGAAGCAGGTATAAAAACTCAATATGAGTTCACACTTGATACAGAAAGAACAAGCTTTTATAGTCTTAATAGTCCTGTTCTTCCCTTCAAAGTTCTGCTTGGCCCTAGCCCTTATCTTCCTCATCTGCTCTTGACATGTTGCTCCTAGACATGTTCTTCATCCCTGGTCATACATCCCTTGTTCAAAAATGGCACCTATTTCCATCAGATAACAGTAATGAGCCTATTAAGCAAGTGCAAGGAAGAAAAACCTTCTCCAGGTCACTGACCCTGGTCAGTTTAAGCCAGTTTCTAGACTAGCCCCATTTTATCACGACTGCACTTAAGCTGGTTCCTTCTTCTGAAAGCTGATTAGTCAATTGTACTTGTTATTTTGCCTTGAAATTGCAGCATTTTGTGGAAACCTAACTTTGAGTATTTCTCACAGCTTGAATGGAATAGAGTCCATAAAGAGGGCCACTAATCATGACACTCATCTCCAGTAGTGAAATGAGTTCATTTCATGGAAGGCTTCTCAATGGTCTCATTTTAACATGCTGAAGTGTCTCTGAATGAATGTGCATCCTATTCTGGTGCCTCGTTCTGGCATGTTGGTGACTTTGGGTTCTGAAAGACTATTCTAACCCAAAGTCACCTGTCACAGAGTTTCTTGGTTTGTTTTTAACTTAGGCCCTTCCCCACCCCCTTTCCTTTCTCCCTTCTCCCTTCTTCTTCCTTCCCTTTCATCTCTTCCTCCTCCTCCTTCTTTCCTTCCTCCTTTCTTCCACATAAATATATATGTGTATTTGTATGTATGTATGCATGCATCTATGGTTGTGTCTATGCATATATTATCTTTTTTGCTATGAACACACGCAGAGTCCTAAAAATCTTGAGCTTTAATGAGTTTGAAACTATACATATATATGCATGTATGCACATGCAAAATTAATGTCCTAAAATAATCTTGAGCTTTAATAAGCTTATAAATTTAAGATTTTTAAGACCCTGTGTGTAATATATATATATATGCACATTTGTGTATATATATGCATGTACATACATACATATGTATGTAGTGTGTATATGCAAACTTAATGTCCTAAAATAATCTTGAGCTTATATATAATATACATATATATACACTTATATATATATATATACACTTGTATATATGAACATATGTGCGTACAACACACACATCTCTGTGTGTGCTATGTGTATGTATGGCAGTCTCTATGGTATGGCAGATAGAGATGGTTCAGGAATTAGGAAGCTCTTGGTTCAAATCCAACCTTTCACACACAGTAGTGTAACCATTAACTTCCCAGTACTCTAGGCAATCACTCAGGACTATAATTACAATGATGAAATAAACAGATCCACCCAAAAGAGAAAGCTGCACATACATACACAGTTGTGTTCAGGGTTATATGTGAAATATATGCATGCATTTTATGACACAGGTGTGAGATGAATATGGAAACCTATTTTTGTTCAGTTCCGGATTACTTATCCAAGAAAGTGGCTCACTACATTCATTATTACAGCATAAAAAAAGTTTTAAAATTGAAATATGTATATGTGTATATGTATATTCCATATTGACTGTATAATATTGTATTATTATATCAATAACATAGGCAAATCTAGGTTCTTAAGGCGATCCAAGTAAACTTTGAGAGTACTTACCAAGTTAGAAATGCATGTCTCTATGTAAATACACATATATTTAATGTTTATATATTAATAACATAAATTAGGTTCATGTATATAGACATATGCCTGCATATAAATGCACTATATATAATATGTATACACACATATATTTATATGTGTATATCTTCTAAGGCTTATATTTACTTCCCACTCTCACTCTGTGGCCAATGGTTGCAATCACTTTGATACCTGGGAAGATGATGGCTTAGTCTTCCTGACTACAAGACCAGCATTCTACCCTGTCCCTTTGCCTGTCTGACTTTTTCTCTCTCTTACTATACCACATACATATGAGTATATGTGCATGTGTACATGTACACACAAACACATGCACGGAGTCTTAGTAAAATTTTAAGCTTATTAAAGCTCAGGATTTTTTCTTTAGGCTATTAAGTTTGCATCTATATACATATATATGCATGTGTATCTGTACATATATACAAAAATGTATATATATATATATTACATACAGGGTCTTAAAGGTCTCAAAGTTATATATATATATATATATATATATAACTTTATATATATATATATATATAAAATATAAGATAGTCTTTGATTCTTAAAGTTAGACTCCTTTTTATTTATAAATAGGATACTTTCTCAAGAAACATTTTTTTTTCAATTCCAATAGATTTGGAATGGAAAATGATATCCATAAAGATATCCAGAGAGAAAACTATGGAGACTGTGGATCAAACAACTTTTTTGCCTTTTTGTTTGCTTGCTTTTTCTTTTTCATATTTTTTTCCTTTTTTGTCAGATATTTTTTGTACAACATGTCAAACAAGGAAATATCTTTAAAAGAAATACACATATTTAATCTATATCAGATGGCTTGCTGTCTTTGGGAAAGGGGAAATAATGGATGAAGGGAGAAAAATTTGGAACACAAAATATTACAAAAATGAATGTTGAAAATATCTTTATGTGTATTTGGAAAAATACAATATTATAGAGAAAAAATTAAAATAAAAATGACTATTTCCCTCCTCCCCAAAAAAGAAATAATGGCTTTTACTACTGAATAGCAGAAACAAAAATATAATCTAATTAGGTCTAAGTTTTAGTTTAGTTTTTTTTTACTTTTATATCTTTGCAGTTGACAACATATGGCATATCTATAATACAAAAATTTGTGAAGTTTTGATAATTGTGGCAGTTAGATGGTGCAGTGAATAAGTCACTGAACTTGAATTCAGGGCATCCTGAGTTCAAATCTAGCCTCAGACACTCACTGGCTGTGTAACACTGGAATTTGCTTTACTTCCATAGTCCTCATATCCTCAACTATAATAACAGCATCTACCTCACAAAGTTGTAAGGATCAAATGAGATAGTATTTATAAAGTGCTTCAGGCCTTGAACATACTCTTCCGTAACTCCCTTCCTTCTCCCTAACTCCCGACTCCCAATACATCCTGGGGATCTTTTAGAGTTGAAATACACTTCATTTGGCAAATGAACGTCTGGAGAGATTTGTCCAAGACTATAGGAGCAGCTAAGATTTGAATCCATGTTTTCTGACATCAAATTTAGTGGTTTTCTCTTATACCCTGCTGGAAAAAATAATATGTACACATAAATTTTAGAAGAATTTATAAAGTGCATACTGTGCCTCAAACTTTGTGCATTGATATTACCAGCAACCCTAATTTTTTCTTTCGTTCAACTTTAGTATTTCTTTCACTGCCATTTTTTTTTCATTTTCAGTGTATATCGATAATTCTAAATTATCTTTAGTGTGACCCATCTTTTTTCCCCCACACAAACCCTTTTGAATTTCAGGCTTTTCTCCTCTTCTTTTAAATTCAGTATTGATTTGGGTTTTCTGCAGTTCACCTGTGATAGGATTTCCTGTTACTGCCCCTGAATATATCTAGGCTAATTTGTAATGTCCATTTGCTTAATGTTTTCTTTCCCTCCCACCATACTTGTGGCTCAAAGAGAGTCACACTGGACAATGAGGCATCCGTGTGTGTGTGTGTGTGTGTATTTGTTTGAGACTACTATTGACAAAGGATATACATCACCTATCCCATTTCAATTAAGAGGTTGAATACATGACCTAGTATAAAAGGGACCAATAAGATAGACTTTAGGCCAGCAAAGCTCATCTGTCTAGATGAAGAACACAGATCAGTGGGACTTTCTAACTATGGTAATCATATGTAACTATTAAAAATTGCTAGGCTGACCCATACTGATTGGTTTCATCATGTCATAATCTATACAACATTGTCTCCTATCTATATAAGTTGTGTCATTTCTATTCTTGATTTATTATTTAAGTGGGATTTTTAAAAAAAAGTATTTTTAATTCCTTGATTAACAGCAAATTCATTTCTAGTATATGACCCTCACCCTTTACAATAACAAAAAACAGTCTCGCAAATCATTCAAAAAAATAATCTCATGGTGTCTCTTGTTTGTTTTATCTTCTATTCATAGAATTAGAGATTTAGAGCTGGAAGGAACCTAGGGGCCAGTGAGTCCAACTTCTTTACTTTGCAGATGAGGAAACTGAGGTATGGAAAGATTGAGTGATTGAGTGGCTCACCTAGGGATACACAGTGAATAAGTGTGTGAGGTAGAATATGAAACCAGGTCCTGCCTCTATGCCCAACACCTTATCAACTGTGATACCTCTTGAGCTCAGTCATTTTAATCAATCAATTAATTAAATCAATTGGCAGTTCTTCAATTACAAGAACAGTTGTACAGGTACCATTTAGATACTCTAGATATCTTAGATAGATAGTTCCATAGTTCCAATGTCTTCTGTGAGCATAGTTGCTGTTTCTATAGAAAACTCCCTCAAACAATAAAACCCAATCCTTTAAATTAGCAGTTTTTAAAAATCAAATTTTCATTAAAAAGAAGAAGAACAAACCCCCTTTTTGACACAAAATACAATTTCCTCTTCAAACATGAAACCAAAGGCATGTAATAGGAGTTTTTTCCTTCTTGGTACTAGAACCAGTTTCTTCTCTCAATCATCAGCTATCAAACAGGCTTTGACAAGAGTGTTGTTTTACCTGTGATGGCTCTATACATTGAATATTTGGGGTAGGCAAATAAACTTTTGAATAGTGGTCTGGATCTGAAATCCTATTCCATTGCTGGAAGCATTAAAATCAAGGATTAAGTGAACTAAAGATCAGTGTCCCTGAGGTACCAAGGAACAAGAAGTACAGTGAGAAATCTCCAGGTTGATGTTGGCCTCAACCCATTCTCAACTTAATGAAAACAACATCCCAGTGCCAACTTCACAATGACCTAACCAACATTTTTAGGCTTACTAGATTCCCCTTGGTGTAAATGTTACAGGATTCCATTTTGTTCACAGGCCACATTTACTCACCCATTTCCTAATCACTGGCCATCCATTTCATTCTTTTAATTTCTTTTTTTAATTAAAGCTTTTTATTTTCAAAATATATGCATGGATAATATTCAATATTCATCCCTGCAAAACATTGTGTTCTGGGGGCAGCTAGGTGGTACAGTGGATAGAGCACTAGCCCTGAAGTCAGGAGGACCTGAGTTCAAATCTGGTCTCAGACACTTCCTAGCTGTGTGGCCATGGGCAAGTCACTTAATCCCAGCAAAAACAAACAAACAAAAAAAGTTGTGTTCCAATTTTTCCCCTCTCTTCTCCCCACCCCTTTCTCTAGACAGCAAGTAATCCAATATATATTGAACATGTACATTTCTTCTACACATATGTCCACAAATATGCTGCACAAGAAAAATCAGAACAAAAAGGAAAACAAAATGCAAGCAAACAACAAAAAGAGTGAAAATATGGTGTTGTGATTGACAATCCTCTCTCTGGGTGTAACTGGCTCTCTCCATCACAAGACCATTGAAACTAGCCTGAATCATCCCATTGTTCAAGAGAGCAATGTCCATCATTCTTTTAATTTCTATATGAGAACTTATAGATTTAATGGTTTGGCAGAACAGATGGCTTACATGCATTCCTCCTCTGAAGATAAATGAACTGGATCTTGAAAGTAGGAAGTTTTTAGAAAAGTTCATATAAATAAATATTATGCCAAATGCTGTAGAGCAGTGGAAAGCAATTAACAGAATCACAAGACTGTAAGGCATACTGAAAATATACTGAAAATAATTAGCTTCATGAGCCATAAACACTAACAGGAAACCAAATACCCAGAACCTACTTGCATTTCCTAACCTCCACCCCTGAATAATTAACTTCTTTTCCTTATCTCGGTCATCTCTTTGCTAAAGGTTATGTATCAATAATCTCTGCAGAGTAAAAGGCTTCCAGGGTTGGTGGAGATTCTTATGTATTAAATGCTCATTTGGGCAATACCCTATAGTAAGAGTTGGGATTAGAGATATGAGTAAGGCATTACAGCTGGCTGAATCAATCTTGAGATTAATTGATTTTCAAAACTTAAAAATATTTTATTATGGTAATATAAATAAAATATTTTGTTTATCTTCTTGTTACAAATCAATGAATATTAAAAATCACCAGTATAAATCCTGAGATGGATGTGTTTAAAGTAGGGAGATTCAGCTAGATAATAATTTATATGAAAAAGTTCCATTAAAAAATGCATTGAAGTCTCCCTATTTAAGCAATAGTATGAGATAGCAGCCCAGGTATGATGTTAATATAAATTAATTGTTCCAGAAATTGTCTGACAAGGCCTGAGGACAGTAGGACTGCAATCTCCCTCACATAGGACCTAGAGCTCTCTTAATATAGCTTAGGATCAAATTAGCTTTCTTCATTGCCAGATCCTTTTTTATCCTGTAGCTTTACAGCCCATGTTTTATCCATGTTTACCTCTTGTGCAGTATCCTTGGGCATCTGAGGAGATGCTCAAGAAATAGCTGTCAGATTTAATATATTCATCTATATATAGGAATAATATTATTTATAAATATGTGTGTTTGCAGCATTTTTAAAAATGTTTTTTTCAATTATCTCTGCTGGCATCTTCCATTGATGCTTCATGATGGTGTGGTGGACACCTTGGATTTTCGGAAGCCTAAACTCTTAAGTTAGATTAGCTTTGAATACAGACCCAGTGATTTTGTGTTTGCTGTGTTCAGCCCTAGGGCCTTAAGGAATAGATCTTTCCCTCTTGTGTTATTCTCCAGATGCCTCTTCACTGGGACTAATTATAAACTGGCTAACTATAAATTATGTAGAACCAATAATTATTTTCAGGCATCTTAACCTGCCTATATTGAAGACCTTGCAGCTTGGGAGAAAGGAGGCACATTGGCGTTCCATTGTAGAGCCTTTAAGAAACCACACTGACCTCCCCAATGTAAGATTTGGAGTAGGACTTTGGCTTCAGAACAGTAGCCTAACTTTTGACAAATTCAAGTACCAGAGGGCTGGACAATGGGTGGTGATTTGGAAGGAGTGCTTTGGGCTACAGTGTGTGGCACTATTGATTAATAGAATAGCCACATGGACTCGGGCACAGATCCTTGAAGTAAGCAATGTCTCAGATTTGGGAAACTTGAGGGAAATGGAATTTTGAGTTAGACTTGCAAGGAAGCTTGGTTAACCTCTCCAAAAAGAAATAGACTTAGTAATACCACTGGTCCTGAGAGATTGGAAGGTTGTGTGGTGTATATAGGACATATATATGTGTGAGGAAACAGTGCATTCCTCCCAGTTCATGTGTCTCCAGAAGGTTTAGAATTGCCATGGAAAGAGCCCAAGGAAATACTGTACCCTTGCTGACATGAACTTAGCTTAGGCTAAAGGCCCAAAAATTATTTCAGGATTTCAGGTCAGTCAATCAACAAGCACTTAATTATATGCTTGGTGTTTTGATAAAAGATAGAAGGAAGGAAGGAAAGAAAACAGGCTCTCAAGAAGTTTATATAATATCAACAGAGACATATACATATAAAAGTTTTTACATATTTATATACAAAATGAATGTATGAAAATCTAAATACCATGGTAGTTTGGAAGAATATATTTCATTACTTAGAGGAATCAGATAAGTTTCATGAAGAACATTGTGTCTGAATTGTGTCTTGAAGAAAGTAAAGGATCCTATGAGATGGATATGAGGAGGGAGTGTATCCCAGGCAGGGTGGATGGCCTCTGCCAAGGCATAGAGATGGCAGATGCAGCGGTGTGATTGGCTGGAAGAGAGAAGTCAGTTCAGCTGGAACATAGAAGGGGAGTGATGAATATAACCAGACCCAATTTTTGAATGCTTACTAGTTGTTCAGCATTGTGCTAACTCCTGAAGATAGAAAGATAGTCCCTATCCCCAGGGAGCTCATGCTCGTGTGGGAAACATCATGTAAATAATTAGAAATAAACAGTCATATACAAGATACATTGGAAATAGTCAACAGAGAGAAGGAATTAGAATTAAAAGGAATTGGGAAAGGCTTCATTTAGAAGGTGAAATTTTATCTGGGGCTTGAAGCAAATAAAAAGAGCCAGGAGGCAGAAGTGGGGAGCAAGCTTGGGAAATCTTCAGGGAGTTGGGAGAGTTTTTGTTTGAGGAACAGGCAGGAGACCAATGTTACTACAACAAAGAGTATGTAAGGAGTGGGGTAAAAAGGGTACAAAGGTGGGAAGATGGGTAAATGAATGACTTTGAATGCCAGAGAACTTTGATACTGGAGATGATAAGGAACCAATGGAAATTATGAAGTAGTAACTGGCATTATCATTCTTATATTTTAGGAAAATCAATTTTATAACTTAATGGAAGATATAGCAAAGTGTACTAAATAAAGATTATTTAAATGATAAATATATTCAAAACATGGAAACTTGCGATTTCTATTTATGGCAACCTGTAAAGGATTATCCTATTATGAAATATAGCACTGATTTTTTAAAATTGAGGCCAAATTAGTTCAGCTTAATATAGGAAGAAATATGTACAGATTTCCTTGAGCTGTATTAAAATATCATACATATCAACACACAGCATGATGTTGCACATATTTGACTGTAAAGTTGGCAATTTTTCTTTTTTCTATATTTACTAATTAATGATATGTTTTTAAATATCATTTCAATCTGTGCTACATATGAATGCATGCCAGATGCCCAGGAAGGCATTACATTATTGAATAAAAATTCTTGGGACTTACAGACAAATATATAAAATGTCACCTTTCATTATACAACTGTAATTAAATATTTGGAGAGATTTAAATAATCTTTTCTTGTGTTTATACTTGGAAAGTGTTTTGCTTTAATTCTTCTTCTCTTTCTTCTCCTTTTTCCTCCTTTTTCTTCTCATTCTACTACTGCTTCTTTTCCTCCTCCTCTTTCTCCTTCTTCTTTCCTTCCACTCTTCTTCTACGTTTCCTCCTCTTCCTTCTAATTCTCTTCCTCCTCCTTCTAATTCTCCTCTTCCTTCTCTTCTTCCTTTTCTTCCTCTTTTACTTCTACCCCTTCCTCACAAAGAGAATCCAATTGGTTCGCCATTTTACCAAGACAATAACTTTTGTAAATGCCTACTCCTCTCTATTATTACCTTGATATAAGCACTTATTGTTAAATACATCATTATAATGGCTTCTTCCAGTCTCCACTCTTTTAATTTATCCTTTATAGTAAATTGCCTTATGCGTGGGTCTGTCCTCTCAGGTAAAATTCAATTTCTTTTTTCTGGAATTCAAGGTCCAACACAATTGGATATTATCCTATTTTTTTTTTTACTTTCTTGTCTTTTATACACTCTACATTCAGAGCAAACTCAACCATTCTATAGCCTTACAGTTAATAAAACTTTGAGAGATAGTTTCCAGGTATTGAAAACCAATTTATTAATTCTTTTGGTCAATAATAAGTTGATGGTCAGTGTACTCTGTCTCTCTGAAACAGACAATAAAAAAACAAAAAGGGAGTCTCTCAGACACTTTTAAAACAAGTGTTTTCCCCAACAAGTGAAAAGCAAAGTTGATTGGTAGATTTTTAATAAAGGAGTCCTTAGCCCCTCCTCAATACTTTCTTATCAAAGTGGAGGGAGGGATGGGGAGTTCAGCTGAAGAATGAGATCTGGTCATGAGTTTTAAACCCCCTCTAGCAATCTTGACACCCCATCAAGTTTTCTTTGGTTTTATTTCTCCTTGTGTCCAGATGGCCCAAAATTTTAATGAAGGGACCAAGGATACTTGAATAAGTCTCAGTAGCATTGACCAGCTCAGTTTGGATTCTATTTAGAAAGTAAATAAAATGCCAGGGTCCCATTTGGGAGGGGCCAGCTTCAAACGGGGTAAGCAGCAGATAATGGGCTAAAAGTAAGCACATTAGTCACTCATGTTCTGCAGAAACTGACTGATCTTTTAAAGGAGTAAGACCTTTACAAAAATAGGAAAAAGGGTATACATGCTTGTGTTTATATATATTTACATATGTATATGTATGTATAGATGTATGTAAATATATAGATGTGTATATATATGTGCATATTTATTTATGTATGCATATATTTGTGTCTGTGTATATATCTAATCTCATAAATATTTATTAAGTGCCTTCCATATGCCAGATATTGTGTTACATACTTGGGTTACAAAAGAAAGCAAAAGAGTTTTTGTTCTTAAAGAGCTCACAATCTAATGGAGGAAACAACATGCAAACAAATACCACATGATACATATGTATGCATACCTGCAGGCAGCCATGTGCATATAGGTGTGTACCCATGTGTGCATGCATGTATATGTGCATATAATGAACGTATGTGTTTGTATATATGTATATATGTGAGTATTCTGTAAATATGCATGTGGCTGCATGTGTGTATGCATGCATTGTGCACATGTGAATGTGTATGTGTATTGTGCATGTTTGTATGTGTGCATATTTATGTAAAGGATAAAGTGAACTGCTTGGAAGCTTAGAATGGTAATAAAACATCTTCAACTTTTAAAAATACTCTACAATTCTGCATAACTTAAAAAATAATAGCATGACTAGCATGACTGGAGAGTACTTCCCAGAAAGCTAGATATTTGCCATTGATCTGACTAGTTTGGAGATCAGGAGTTTATGTACATAGGAAAGGATGAAGTGTGGATTTTATAATGTTTGCGATAACATTAACTGGTGGCAGGATCAATATTAGAGACAGAAATCCTCACTGATTTCTTGTGCAGTTCTTTAAGAACTCTGTTTTATTCACTCGATTCCAAAGTTTTTAGTTAGTGGGTAACAGTTTGTTGTTTTCCCTAATTTTCAAATGTGCCTAACTCTTTGTGTCTCCACTTGGGATTTTCAGAGCAAACACAGTTAATAAGTGCCTAAGGCTATTTTTGAACTCAAGAAGATGAGTTTTCCTGACTCCAGACCCAGCATTCTATCTACCTAGCGGCTTAAGGGTACCAGTTATTCATCCATAACAATGTATTCATATATCTGATAGGAGAGCCAAGAAAATGCCATTCTTTTTAAATGATCCTTTAGTATTTCCCTATGTCTTCTTAAATTCCCAGGATCACTTAGTTTTTGTTTTCTTTTTTTTTCATTTTATTAAAACTTTTTATTTGCAAAACATATGTATGGGTAATTTTTTAACATTGACCCTTGCAAAGTTTTTTGTTACAAATTTTTCCCCCCTAGTCCCCTCCCCTCCCCTAGATGGCAGGAAGTCCACTACATGTTAATTATGTTAAAATACTTGACAAATAGAATATATGTATACATATTTCCACACTTATCATTGTTGTGCAAGAAAAATTGTATCTACAAGAAAAAAAATCTGAGAAGGGAAACAATGCAAGCAAACATCAATCAATAGACAGCATGAAAATGTTATGTTGTGGTCCACATTCATATCCCTCTCTCTGGGTGTATATGGCCTTCTTCACTGAACAATTGGAACTGATTTGAAACATTTCATTGTTGAAGAGAGCCATGTCCATCAGAATTGATCATCATATAGTATTGTTGTTGTTGTGTATAATGATCTCCTGGTTCTGCTCATTTCACATTCATATACCATAATTTATTCAGCCACTCTTCAATTGATGGGCATCCCTTCAGTTTCCAGTTTCTAGCCACTACAAAAAGGGCTGCCACAAACATTCTTGCACATGTGAGACCCTTTCCCTCCTCTAAGATCTCTTTGGGATATAAGCCCAATAGAAATGCTGCTGAGTCAAAGGGTATGCATAGTTTGATAACTTTTTGAGCATAGTTCCCAATTGTTCTCCAGAATGGTTGGATCTGTTCACAGTTCCACCAACAATGTATTAGTGTCCCAGTTTTCCCACATCCCCTCCAACACCTGTCATTACCTTTTCCTGTCATTTTAGCCAATCTCACATGTGTGTAGTGGTACATCAGAGTTGTCTTAATTTGCATTTCTCTGATCAATAGAGATTTGGAGCACCTTTTCATATGACTAGAAATAGTTTTCATTTCATCATCTGAAAATTGTCTGTTCATATCCTTTGACCATTTATTGATTGGAGTGTGGCTTGAATTCTTATAAATATGAGACAATTCTCTATATATTTTAGAAATGAGGCACTTATCAGTATCCTTAAATGTAAAGATGATTTCCCAATTTATTGCTTCCCTCCTAATCTTGTCTGCAAT
>JAJPUD010003220.1:39527-123808 GCA_023553655.1 Myrmecobius fasciatus
TCATATGACTAGAAATAGTTTTCATTTCATCATCTGAAAATTGTCTGTTCATATCCTTTGACCATTTATTGATTGGAGTGTGGCTTGAATTCTTATAAATATGAGACAATTCTCTATATATTTTAGAAATGAGGCACTTATCAGTATCCTTAAATGTAAAGATGATTTCCCAATTTATTGCTTCCCTCCTAATCTTGTCTGCATTAGTTTTGTTTGTTCAAAATTTGTTTTTGTTTGCTGAGAAAGTTTCTTTAGCTTAAACTACTCTTTCTTTACTGGAAGAAAAAAAATTATCTTTATGTATTTTAAATTAAATATGAATCTCTGTCCTAAAGGAGCCCCAGCTATACCTTCCCTGAGGAAGGAATACTGTGGTAAACTGGAATTAATTAGCATGTAATTTGAGTAAGAAGATTTGTGCTGTGTCCTGGCTCCACCATTTTCTAGATTGTCATTTTGGTTAAGTCATTTTCTTTTAGATCTATTTACCATGTTTACATTACTTGCCTCACATGTTTGTTATAAAGAAAGCCTTTTTTAAAATTGTAAAATGTGCTATGTAATATGAATTATTAAATAGAAGCTTGTTGATTTAAAGCATACCTGTTGACTAATAATAATAATCTCTCTTGTTTCCCTAGAGACTGGATCCCCAATTACTGCTTCATGTATTGGTTTAGGAAATTCAAAAACACCTCCTCCAGGACAAGCAGGAAAATCTGTGCCAGGATACAATGGTAAGAAATGAACTTTTGTCTTTGAAACATGTGAAAACTTCAGCAAACTACCACCTATCTTATGTCTAAAGTAGTGTCTAGTCAGTTAAATTTTAGGTGCTATTGAATTTATGCTCTTGATTTTTTAAGATCTTGAGTGTGTAGCTCTGTCTATAAATTTCCCAAGATATAGTCTCAATAGATGTCATCTTGTTACCAATGGAAAAAATGATATTCACTGTAGGGCATCTTGACCAGGTGTAGAGATATTATGTTATATTTATGTCCTTATTATTATTATATATACTTG
The DNA here is from genome assembly GCA_023553655.1 of Myrmecobius fasciatus. NCBI lineage: Eukaryota > Metazoa > Chordata > Mammalia > Dasyuromorphia > Myrmecobiidae > Myrmecobius > Myrmecobius fasciatus. The sequence continues at coordinate 40,554 of JAJPUD010003220.1, forward strand.
TACTCTTACATTGTTAGCATGTAATAAATATAAATAATGATTATAAGGAAACAATTTTTCTCGGTAAAGGTTATGTATCAAGCAGGGACCTAGTGAAACTCCACATTGATTTTCTAATTTATAGTAATAAAGTTAATGTTATAATTGAGAGCCTAATATATTTCATGTAGACATGTGTATAGAAAGGGATGGAATTATTCAATGCTTAGAGCTGGGAGATACTTTAGAAATCATTTCACCCTCCTTACTCCAGCAAGAAAACTGAAACTCAGAGAAGTTAAATATCCCACCCAAAGTTGAATCATTCATTCAATGATAAAGTTCATAGCATTTCAAATTTCAAAACTAGAAGGGACCTCAATGGTCATCTAGTCTATCCTAGACCTGAAAATACACTTCTTTTATAAAATATCTTTACTTTATTATATATTTGAAAGGACTGACCAAATTGTACATAGATTTACAGTTTCATGTGTAGTTTTTATAAATTATACTATGTATGGGAATGCTTGTTTTATTCCATAAATTAAAAATAAATAATTTTTAAAAAATAGATTATCTTTTCTAATGTTCATGCAGCCTTTGCCTAAAGGCTTTCAATGAGTAAGAATTTACTATCTCCCTAAGTAGACAATTCCTCTTTTGATGAGCTTGAATTATTAGGAATGTTTTTGTCATTGTTATCAGTCCTAAATGTGACTATGCCTTCCATCCATTACTCTTCATTCTTCCCACTAGAGGTAAATAGAACAAATGTAATCTCCCTTTTCCATGTTAGCCTTCCAAATGCCTGCATACAAACTCCATGATCTTTGCTATGTCTTGTCTTCTTCAAGCTAGACATGTCCAGATTCAACAGTTTTTCTAACATTATAGAAGTTCACTTTTTTTTGTTCCATGGTCCTCTTTGATAGTCTGATGAAGACTTTGAACCCTTTCTTAGAATAATATTTTATATGCAAAAAAATGTAAGATTGCAAAGGAAACCAATCACATTGGAATAGTTATCAAAATATTTTTAAGCTCCAAGGACCCAGATCATGAACTCCTGATAGAGAATACATTCATCTGCATTCTTCTATCTTTCCTACAAGAATAGCACAAGAGATATTATTAAATATTAAAATGTGGATAAATTATTTCTGCATTTACATGATCTGTCCAGTTGAGTTATATTGTCAAAAAAGGAAGTGAGTTTCATCTGGCTTGTTCTGCTCTTCTCATAGAAACTGTACACTTTGATAACATTGTTCTTTTTCCTAGACATTCAATAATTATATAATCTCTTTAATAATGTATATGGAAATTTGCTAGAAGTTAATATCAAGCTCACTGGCCTAGAGTTTATCAGTGCTATTTTCTCTCTCTCCCTTAAAAAAAAATGGAACAGTATTAGCCCTTTTTCCACTCTGTGCTACCTCTTCATCTCCACAATCTTTAAGAGATGACTGATAGTGTCTCAGCCTTCATAGTTGCCAGTTCTTTCAATATCCAAGAATATTTTTCATTTGGACCAGGTAACTTGAAGTCATCTGTGGTACTGAAACTCTCTTAACTATTAACTACTCCCTATGGCCATGTTTGTTCTTTACCTTCTAGTTCACAAAAGATCATCCTTGTTGGAGAAAAGTGAAATAAAATGAATAAAATGAGTTTGAGGCCATCATTGACATTTTTTAGTTGTCATTAGTATTGACCCATCCACTCTGAACATGGGGTCAGTCTCTTTTTTGAGCATCCTTTCATTGTTGTAACTTTTAAAAAGTTAGAGCTACTTCCTCTTTTTGTCTTTGTCTTTTTTCTTTTTTGTAATGAGAGTTGCCTCTTTAGAAGCTTAAATTTTTATATCATTTTTACTGTTCATTCTCTGTTATTTTTTTTATCAATCTCTATATTTGCCCCTACTGCCATCATCTGTACATGTAAAAGACCCCCAATGTCCTGATTTGTTACTTTCTCTCCTGGCCCACCATTTTTGGCATGTTTCTTTTTTTTTAACTTTTTAATAGTATTTTTTTTCAAATACATATGATGTAATATAGTGTCTAGGGGCAACAGCAATAATTTTAAAGTCCCCTGACCTTAGGGGGTTTCTGTTCTAACAATCTGTCATTGATTCTAAAGTCCTGGCTTTGGAATCTCTGACCCCAAGTTCCCCCACACTCAACCTCAAAATTCTAAAGTCTTCTGGCCTCAGGATAGTCCCACAAATCACACTCCTGAGACAACAGTGAATAGACCACTCCTCAGTTCATTGCTGACTGTCAGATGGATAATCAGTTGGCTAGAAATAACCAAATTCCAGAGTCCACTCCTTGGTCCTACCTCTGGGCCATAAAATTAGCATTTCTATAACAAGAATAACTAGATAAATTTGTCTCCTTGCTTCTGTTTCTTTGCTGAATTTTCTTGGAATTTAGACTGCTTCCAATTGTCATTACAATTATAATAAACTTTGCTCCTTGACTTGGAAATGGGTTTAAACCTGCAAATTCTTTTGAGACACCCCCTACACCAGTCTGTGACCCCCAACCTTTTAGGGTCCCTTCCCAACCTCAACAATAGCACCTACCTCCTAGGCTTGTGAGGATCAAATGAAGTCATATTTGTAAAGTGCCTTGCACAGTACTTGGTACATAGCTGGTATTTAATAAATACTTGTTTACTTTGTTCTTCCTCCTTTAGAATGTAAGCTTCTTGACTGCTGGACTGGCTAGGCTTTTGTTTTTATATTCCACCCTTTGGCACAATGCTTGGCAAGTATTAAGGGCTTAATTTTTTCTTATTGTTCATTCATACTTTCAAACAAAAAGTTGATGGGGGAGTGTTCTTTTAATTCATACTTCTCTTTTTCTTCCTTAGTGGAATTTTTATGCCTTCAGGGTTTAATTCTTGAGTTTCTCATCTTCCCTATGCTTACTTCCCATCTTTTCTCTGAACTTTGATATCTCTTCTTCTGAAATCTAGGGTGTTTATTAGACTTTGACTGGTTTTCCTGTCTTTCTCTGTTACAAACTTTAAACTAGAATTCAAAATCCTCAGTAGGGAAAAGCATTACTTGCTTCCTCACAGCAAGATAAACATGGAATTATTTTTTCTTTGACTCATGTTGTGAAATGTTTTTTGTCATGTTGTTACTTCTTAAATGATAAATTTGCTTCTAAAACAAATGTCACTAAGACATTTGACAGTTTTTCTCATGTGGAAGCATCACTGATGATTTTTTCAGGGCAGAAATGCTATTGATGTGGCTGATAAAGCACCAGATGCTGTTATTTAGGCTTCAAAGTTGAAGTTCAGCCATGTGAAGAATTCACAATGGCCATTCTTTCTGGCTAAAAGTAAGTTTTTATTTAGGGGAAGAGGTTAGAGACAAAATAAGAGGTACAATAGACACCAAGAATTGTAAATATAAAATAGAATGGGAGAGCATATAAAGACAAGTTTCTCAGTAGAACTTACAATTACCAGTAGAAAGGGAGCACCCCATGAGATTGGGACATGCTCTTAGCTGGCAGGCTGAATACTAAAAGGGATTTAGCACCCTAAAAGAGTTAGTTAGCTAGTAGGGCAGAGTGGGTTAGGAGAGATGCCATGTGCCATGGGAGAGAAATAAGGAGGAGAAAGACACCATGAGACAGAGTGCAGTGGGGGACTTTTTCAAACGAGAGAAGGAGTGAAGCTATGGTCCATAAGATGCTTTATAGGGAAAATTTAGCCTCAGGGATTTGATTTAACTAGGATTTCTGACTGGATTACCTCTGTCAACCACAGCACCATTCAGGACCTCATCACTATGGCAAAATCAATGACTTACTTCTCCCTACCAAATGAATTACAAGGAGTTCAGCTTCTTCTACCAAAATGTGCCTGCTCCCTGCATTGCTTTTATTAGGAAGGCAGCTTTTAGGTTCCTATATTTCCACGAGATGGTTATTGAGGGAGATGTTAAGTGCATTTATCTTTTGGCTTTCTGCTACATTTTTATGCCTGGTTGTAAGAAAGAGTTAAGCTTTGCAGCCCTGTGGGCAGGCTATGACAAAAGCCTTTCCTTCTTTGGCAGGCAAGTCATTCACATGCAGAAACTCTGCCTGGGGACTACACTAGCTTTTTCAGACAGTTTCCTGTTTCAAGATTTTCCAGAAATTCAGAAACATTATTATTTTGGATTTTATTTTGTTTTGTTTTGTCTTCTTAATTCACAAAAAAGAAGTAATCATCTTTGGGGAAGGTGAAAGAAATGGCCTCTTTCTCTTCCCAAGTAAGCCATGCTGGTTTCTGGTTTTCATAATAAAATGAGAGTTGAAGTAACATCAAGGATTTATTGAGATCTCAGGAGAACTTGATGATTTATTTTCATGGGAAGCATATAATGAGAAGGGAACTTAATAAAAGTAAAAGCCAATAGTATCTTGTGTCATTTCAGAGCAGAGGCAGCTTAGTATTAAAAGCCATGTGACAGTATCAGGAAAATTATGAAGATCAGCTTTTCAAGGATTACAATAAGGTGATCCTTGCTCTAACAGGTCACTTTCTTTCATGAATGTCTTTAGGTCACAGTTGAGATATGAAGAATTTTGAGGGGAAGAGGGAGAGCTAACCTGTTTAAATTGAGGGTTCTTTGCAAGGACTCCATTTGTTTTTTGGAAATGTTTTGTATATCTTATTGACTGTATTTTGTTGAGGTTGAGAAAGGGTAGACTACAAAAGTTTGGAATCCCAGACTAGTGTTGCAAGCTTGAACCCATCTCTTAATCAAAGGGCAAAGTTGTATTGAAAGTAATGGCACTCCATTACAAAGCAGACTGAATTGTAAGGGAATTCAGAAAAGAAACAGAAGCAAGAGAACAGACTTATACAGCTATTAATCATAGGTATGCTAATTCTATGGCTCAAGGATAAGGCCAGGGAGTTATCTTCAGTTGAATTGAAGGTGGTCTCCAAATTTTGATTATCAGGGACTAGATCATCAGTCAGCAACGAATGAATAGTCAATTCAGAATCAGACAGAATGGATGTAGGACTTTTCTGAGGCAGTCTCCAAAACCAAAAGTTTTATGGTTTCATATTAAATCATTTTGACTATAATATTGAATTCTATCTCAATGTAATAGATTTCCCTTGTAATCCTGTGTATTTTATTTTATATGTTGAAAAACATTATACTGAGAAGGGGTCCATGGTACAAAAAAAGGTTTTGATCCCATATTTAAAGCAAATTCCAGTTGTGCTTAGTCCCTTTGTGACCTTGGAAAGTTTAGTCTACCACTCTGAGCCTAAGTTTCTTTATTTGTAAAAGGAAATTTGTTGGAAAATATCTCAAAAATCTTTTTCCAGATCTTGATGCTGTGCCTGTCTTTGATTTCCAGTAAATTTGGCTTTCTTCTTTTTCAGATTCAGCTTATCTTTAAAGGGATATAAAATATTTACAGTGCATTAACAGCAAATGCCAACCATTATATCTTATTTTAGGGTATCTTTGGCAGAAAAAATGATGGTTCTCCTCAAGCTCTGCATCTGTGCTTTGTTTTTGTTATTTATTTATTTTTAAATGAGGAATTTATTGGTTTGCAGCCTATTACTATTGTATATTTCTACTCTTCAGGGAAATATCTCTTACAAGGAAATATATCTCAGAGAAAATGTTTCTTAAGAATTAAAACATTGTTCTATAGAACAATTTTTGTTGTTTGATTTGGAAGAATGTGAAGTTTTACTCTATGTTTTTAATTATTTATCTAAAAATCCTCAATAGCCTTTAACTTGAATATCACTTTTACCCCATATTAACTTTTTTATTTGACTTTACAGTAATGATTTTGGATGACAACATGCAAAAACTGAAGGCCCATACCTTGGGAAATATTGTGGTAAAGTAAGCAACATTTCTAGAATCAATTCATAAGATACCAGTCATTGCCTTCAAGACGACTATATACAAGCATCAAAATAAGACAATGTGTAGTGACCATTCTAAATAATGATACTGATGATGGTGGAGGTCAGGTTATTGCTCAAGTCACTGACTTCTTCTTAGTTGGTTTAACTTTGAACAGGAGTATTTCCCCCTCATTTGTTCATTTTAATAAAAAGCAGAAAAGAAATGTAAATGTTCATCTCTTTTAAAGTACCTATTAACTCATCTGACTTAAGCCAAAGTTGGTAATTTCTAATAGAAAACCAAAGGATCTGAAAGCAAAATTTAAAAAAAATAATAAAAAGTCATCACTTTTATTTTAGAGATGATGCAAGAATTCTTTTCTTCATATATTAACTATGTACAGACCTTCTTGTTCATCTTTTCTTCTTCTTTTTCTTTGTCTTCTCCCTCTTCCTCTTCTTCTTTTTCCTCCTCTTCTTCCTCTTCCTCTTTTTCTTCTTCTTCCTCCTCCTCCTTTTTCTTCCTCCTTCTCTTTCTTCTTCTTCCTCTTTCTCCTCCTCTGCTGTTGCTTTGTCCTCCTCCTCCTCCTCTGCCTCTTCTTCCTCCTCCTTTTTTCCCTTCCTTTTCCTCCTTTCTACTTCTCTTTTTGCTCCTCTTCCTCCTTCTATAACTTTTAAAAATTGGGGATAATAATCATGCTGATGCTAATGATAACAACTAATATTTATGTAGTGTTTCAAGATTTAAGTTCTTCATATATATTATCTCATTTGATTCTTCCAACAATCCTGTGAAGTAGATTCTATATTTATGTTCATTTTACAGGAGAGAAAATTGAGGCTGAGAAAGGTTAAATGATTTGCTCAGAGTCACACAGATAGTTACCCAGCATTTAAGTGTCTGCCAGGTTCCCGGCACTGTGTTATAAGCACTGATTAGTGTCTGAGACATGATTTGAATTCAGATCTTTCTGACTCCACGCCAAGCCCCTCTCTGTTCTACCACCTACCTGGCTATTGTTGTTTTTTTAATCAGTTTTTATTTTTGTAGTTGAGAAATCATAAGCATTTAACCTTAATCATTTCCCCTTTGTTCTCTTCCTAATATACTAGGAATTGCCAGCCTAGTTTCTAAAAGGGAATTGATGCTGGTCTTATTTTATTGTCATAGAAAACTCCCTATACGGGGCAGTTAAATGGTGCAGTGGATAGAGCACCAGCCCTGAAGTCAGGAGGACCTGAGTTCAAATCTGGGCTCAGACACTTAACATTCCCTAGCTGTGTGACCCTGGGCAAGTCACTTAACCCCAATTGCCTCAGCAAAAAAAAAAAAAAAAAAAGAAACAACTCCCTATACTAAATCAGGCCAGCATGTCTTCTGCAACTTATAGTCTTAGTGCTTAGGGTGCTAGTTTAAATGATTAGATCACACAACTAATATATGTCAAGGGCAAGACTTGAACTGAACTCTCTAACCATCATACTATGTTGCCTCTCTAAAGGTTTCTATTTAAAAGACTGTGATATACCACCACCCTCACTCCTCTCATATATATATATGTGTGTGTGTGTGTGTGTGTGTACATATATACATATAGTAACTTGTATATGCATGAGTATAAATATCTTTCCTTCCTCATTCCTTCTTTTCCCCCCCTTTTAAAAAATTTTTTCTATCACTTACACTCTAGCTTTATGACCCTGGACTTAACTTTTCAGTGCTGCAAGAAAATCTCTAACACTGTAAATTTCAGAATAGTTATGGATCTCCTTTGATAGAGCATTCTTATTTAGTTGATCCAGAATAAATTAAAACTTAATAGAAAAAGATGAAATTATGTGGTAATAAATTCTTTAGGAACACTCGGACTTGAATAAAAATTGATTTGGCTTTTAAAAAAAAATCTCCTTTGGTTCTGAGGAGTGTGAGGTCTCTGTTATTGAGTATTGCTGGTACGGCAAAAATGGGGCACTATGAGTGTGGAGGATGAAGGACTGAGGACTTAAGACCAAGAAAATAAAACTGGGCCTGAGGCTGGGCCAGCAATGAAGGGGGAAAAGCTGCTTTGGTTGTTTGCTTTCTCTTCTCCTTTGCCCTCCTCCCCTACAACCAGCCATTCTGTCATGATGCTGTATTAGCCCTGGGAAATGTCTGCATTCTTCAGAGGGTAGTTAGAGAAAAAGAGGGAACAGAAAAGAAAACACTCAATTGGAAATTCCTGTCACAATCTGCTTGGTCCAGGTAATAATAAGCATGTTCTCTGACCCTGACTGAATCATCCATCATCCATGCAATCCAACTGTGGGTAGCTTGTAGCCAAGGGCTTTGTCCTAGATCGCCTCCTCTCTCTATGTTCTCTTTGTGACCTTCTCAGCTCCCATGGATCCATTTATCATCTATATGCAGATGATGTCCAAATAGCTCTATCGAGCCTCAGTCCTTCTCTCTCTCGAGCTCTAGTCTTACATTATTAACTTTATCAGACATTTCTAACTAGATATCGCAGAAACATCTCACACTGAACATGTTCCAAACAGAACTCATCTTTCCCCACCAAACTCTTTACTCTTCCTAACGTTTCCTTTTTCTATAGAAGGCATGACATTTAACTGAGGTTCTCTTCCCCCTCCCTCAACCATTGTACCAAATCTAGCATTATCAATTCTTCCTCTATGATATCCCTCATCTTCTCTCTATTTATATAGTTACCATTCTCTTTAAGGTCTTCATTACATCTCCTCAGGATCATTGAGATAGACTTATAATTGGACTTCCTATCAAATTGGTATTATTAAAATAGATATCTGTCTTTTGACCTTCCGTGCTCATGAAAGCTTAGTTTTACATGCCTCTAGAACAAAGCAGAAAGCTCTCTGACATTTAATGCCCTTCACAATATGTCTCCAACCTATTTCAGGGGAGATTCTGGCACATAATTGTCCTTCATTCATTTCCTCTTGCTATTTCCCCTGACTCTGCCTTTGTTTTTCTTTTTCACTTCTGCTTCATTTAAATCCAATTCATGTATAAGTCAAGACATAATCCTTGTGATGCCATTGGTCATCCTCAGAACAAATGACAGATGACAACATGTGCATATTATATCTCCCATGTTTGGAATGTACTCATTCCCCCCATATATGTATATACCCAACTCCCCACTCTAACCTAATTCTAATCCTAAAAACACATACATACACATACACATGTGTATACATACCCACACACATAGTATGTGACTGTTTAATTTTTGTCATTGTTGCCCAGCATAATAGCACAATACCTGGCAAACAATTATCCTTTAATTAATACCTGTTGTTTGATTGAAATAACTTGTATGTCATATTCCTTCAAATTGGTGGGGGGTTTTTTGATTCTTGGAATTATGTTTTTTTTTTTAAATTTGAGCCCATGAACAATTTATAGAGATTAGTTGGGAACAATTTAGATAGACTAGATGGGACATGAGTAACTATGGAGTCTAGCGCTCTCATTTTATAAATGAGAGTGACTGTTTCTGGGTCTTAGCCTAGAGATGTCAATGGCTTTTCCAAAGTGATCCGTATAGTTTGTGGCAAAGGCAGATTTGAATCCAAGTTTTCTGGTTCTAACTCTCATTCTCTTTTTACTGTACTGCAAATTTGTAGAAATGGGGGATGGGAGATAGGGATAGGCTTATGATTTTTCTGTATATAGGGAATTGCCTTTACCAGTCCACGTTAGTTTCTCCTCTGTAAATAATCTCTCCCTCTCTCCTCCCCCCTCACTTCTCTCTGTGAGTCTCTTTTTCTTTGTCTCTCCCTCTGTCTTTATGTCTCTGTCTGTCTCTGTCTCTCTCTCTTCACCCCCACCCAGTTTTTCTTGCTCCCTCTCTCTCCTTTCTTTTTCTCAAGCCTGAATTGATATCTGAGGTGATTCTGTCCTGTGTCCCACCTTTCCTGATTTATTCATCCTTTCCTAGAACCCAGCATTTAGGGAAGACTTCAATCATACTTCAGCTTAGATTCTCTTTCCCTCTGGATTTCTACTTTCCCTAGCCTGCTAAACTGTATTGCCTGATTCTTTTTTTTTTTTAATTTTATTTTATTTGCATGACATATGTGTGGGTAATTCTTCAACATTAACCCTTACATAGCTTTCTGTTACAGATTTTCCCCCCCAACTCCCCACCCCCCCAGATGGCATGATATCTACTACATGATAATTATGTTAAAATACTTGACAAATCAAATATATGTATACATAATTCCACACTTATCATTGTTGTGCAAGAAAAATCGTATCTACACGAAAGACATATCAGATAAAGGAAACACAATGCAAGCAAACATCAATCAAGGATATGAGAATGTTATATTGTGGTCCACATTTCACATCCCTCTCTCTGGGTGTATATGGTTTTCTTCAGTGAACAATTGGAACTGGTTTGAAACATTTCATTGTTGAAGAGAGCCATGTCCATCAGAATTGATCATCATATGGTCTTGTTGTTGCCATGTATAATGATCTCCTGGTTCTGCTTGTTTCACTCAGCATCAGTCCATGCAAGTCTCTCCAGGCCTCTCTGAAATCGTCTTGCTGGTCGTTTCTTACAGAGCAATAATATTCCATAACATTCATATACCCTAATTTATTCAGCCACTCTCCAATTGATGGGCATCCCTTCAGTTTCCAGTTTCTAGCCACTACAAAAAGGGCTGACATAAACATTCTTGCACATGTGGGGCCCTTTCCTTCCTTTAAGATCTCTTTGGGATATAGGCCCAGTAGAAACACTGCTAGGTCAAAGGGTATGCACAGTTTGATAACTTTTTGAGCATAGTTCCAAATTGCTCTCCAGAATTTCTACCTTTTCTCTCTCCCCTCTTTTTCCCAGTAGCCTTTATGTGTTCGCATTCCCCTTTAAAATATAAGTTCCTGTAATACAGGAATTAACTTGCTTAATTGTATTTCTCCCACAACACTTGACGTTCATCAAGAGCTTAATAAATATGCTTTCTTTATATCTATTCCTAGAATTGACTTCCTTAGAATTGGTTGTCAAGCCTGGAAGCCAGAAGCAGGACAATAGTATAGCATAACTACTTGTAAAGAGAAAATAAGAATTGCTCAGTAAAACCCAACTCCAACTTTGTTCTCTTTCACATAATTTTTCCACCTCTTGACATCCTACTTTCCCCATGAAGAGTTCCCTAATTAGTTATTATGTTATCATAGATTTAGAACAGGAAGGCACCTTAGAGGTCTTCTTGTCCAGCACCATCATTTCATAGATGGTGAAACTGGAAGCAATGTTTTCTGTTAATCATAGTTGGTCCAAACCTAAAATTCCCTTGATTCTGCCTTCATTCATCACTCGCCAACTACTTACCAACCACATTCCTTGATCCTAGTACAAAAAGGCTCTATACTTAAGGTATCTATATGTCCAATACTTTGGAGCCCCAGCTGATATTTGTCTTAGAAGTAGGGATTCTGTCCATTCACTTTGCTTTTAAGAGTACAGAATAGATGGATGCCTCAAAATTTCTTCCTATCTCCTTCCCTATCTTCTTCCTTCCTTCCTTCCTTCCTTCCTTCCTTCCTTCCTTCCTTCCTTCCTTCCTTCCTTCCTTCCTTCCTTCCTTCCTTCCTTCCTTCCTTCCTTCCTTCCTTCCTTCCTTTCTTTCCTTTTTTTCTAGGAGAGAGAGGAGGAGGATATAATAGGATTACTTTGTTTAATACATGTCCATTAAAAAGAGCCTGTGAACGAACTCCAGTCCACCATTTATTATTTTATAAATGGAATAGCATTTTAGAACTGGACCATTCTCTCTGGTCATCTGAGCAGGAGACGAGGTCACTTGGCAGTAGTGAGTTTGGCTGCAGGGGCTGAGTTCAAAGCAGGTGGGTGAATTATCTGTGGTTTTTAATTATTCATGCTACTTCTCCTTGTTTTCTATAAGATAACCTGAGCTAATATTTGTGAAGTGCTTTGCAAATCGCAAAGTGCTATATAAATGCTAGCTGTCATCATCATTATTATTAATATTATGGTGTTTATTGTACTTTGAAAACAATATTTCCTAAATCTTTCTATTTTTCTGAATCATATTTTTGGGCCATATTTTTTAATGATTAGGAGAAACAAACTTTTGGGATATTAAAAATAAAATGGGATATATCATTATTAAATTTTAAAGTTCAGAGACTAAAAACAAATTTCTTTTTTTTCCCTTTTTCTGTGTCAGGTGATTTAGTATAGTTGATGTTTTTGCCCCTGTTTTTTAACTGTATCATCCATTATGATTGGCTATGTAATTAGCAACCGAGAAATAACCATGGAAACCACCTTTCCCTTGTGGGTTCATTCAAATACAAAATTGTAAGTCTTTCAACCCTTTGCAGGTTACAATGATTCATTTCAGCATGCTGAGTAGATGAACTGAAAGGATTGGGAAATAGTGTTTTTAAAAATCATATATTGAGTTGATCTACTTTAAAGATATTTTGCATTCCTCACTGTAGCTTAGTCTCTGGGGTATTTCTTGTAAAGGAAAAGAATCTTTGCTTGTTTTTAGGAACAGGGGAATCTGAATGCTGCAATCCATTTAGTAACTTGCAACATGGAAGAGAAATATTATTGAATCCTTATCTTATGTAATGTCTTGGTATTTAATTGAGCCAATAGTTTCTTCTACAGAGTTCTTTTTATCTTGTGTGTTTTACTTTCTGCTAAGATAGAAAACCTTAATGATTATTTGTTTAAAATCCTCTTCTTTTTAGCACCTGCTTAGACAAGTTAATTTTGTAGGAGGAAAAGGCTTATTCAAATTGCAAAGAGGATAGAATGACCAGGACTTTTATGAGATGCTCCCATAATCATGCCAAAGGTTTAGGATAGAGAAACATAATTGAGTCACTAATTCACATATAACACTGAGGTAGACAGAAAATGAAAGAAAAACCTACTTAGAATGGCTGTAGGACATACTTAGTAATCATTGTTTTAGACAAATAGATGAAACTGTTTACGATCAGTTCAGTAAAAATGATCAGTTGTTATTGGGCCAAATTCCATCGATTCTGTGGCCAATTCTAAGATTTTTTTTGGCACCTGTTCTTTTGTTATCTAAAGGAGCACTTAAGAATGTGCACTATTGTTTTTTGACATTTGCTGGTACACAGTGTTGGCTGAGTTGAATAAAAGCTAATGATGTGAGAAGTTCACTCTTTAAAATTGGAAGGAAAAAAAGTATAATTATGCTTAAACATGGACTGGTTGGTATCATTCTAAACCAAAATTGTCATGTTGTCTTTTGGCAAGAATACTGAGTCTGTGGTATATTTGTGAAAGGCTTTTCTTTATCAGTTTATTTCTTGAGTTTTCATTAGAATTTTATAGAACAGCAACTTTAAAGAAGCTGGGGTCCACTTTCTAGTGGCTTATGTTTTTATATACCTATGATCCACTGCCAAAGATTGTTATTTATTCATACCTTCTCATCTTCTATATAACTTATATTAATAATTCAGGATAGATTTGCTCAACATAATAAAATCTTTATCCCTGATTATTTTAATATTTTATGGATACCAGAATGCTAAGGTTGGGGATTGGGCCTGATTCAGGCCAATCACTCGTTAATTGTATTTCAATATCAGAGTGTAATGAGGCACTAGTCAAGAATTAACAAAAGGAGATTTACTTAGCTATAGCATAGATATGATATTCAATAAGGATTTTCCAGTACTTAGTTGGGTTAGCCTTGGCCATTTCATCTATATGTGGATCTATATCTATCTATGGAAATATATCAGGCCATCAGGACAGCCTGTAGTGACCCATACACTTTAACATATGCCATGTCTAAAGGACCTAAGTCTGTGCAGGTGGGCCTTTTTATGTCTTTAATTGACATGGAAATCTCATCTGATGATCGGCATCTTCCAGGAAACTGCATCAAGGGAGATACAACTTGAGTCCTCTGGGCCAATCAACTCTCAGAAATAGCTGTGTCATCCTTTAGAGAGAGAAAACCTAGCCCAACCTATTTTGGACGAACTCTTGTAGATGTTGGTCTTATCACACAGTGCAAAACTTGGATGTTGTTCCTTATTCTCAGATAAACTACTAGACCATCTCCTTGCCAGATTACAATTTTTTTGATATCTTTAAAACACTCCTTGAATACAAGTAATTTAATTCTTTAAGACATAGTATTCCATGATACTTTGACATCCAGCATCTCTGGGAAAATATTGGTATTTTTTAAAGGAATGTTTTTAGTGAAGGGCAAATTATTAAAAAGGCCATGCAGTTTATCAAATGGGATCCTACTATCCTCCAATTTGACTTTGAGCCCTGCTCATTATCAAGTGTAGTACTTATCCAAGAGATTTGGGTATTATGATGTAACTCAATGGGATGCCCATCAAACTGCATGTTATAATCTGTTCATTGAACATGTTTTACCTTTTTATATTTTCTTTTGTGTATTACTAAGTCATGTCCTTTGAGCATCTTTTAAGAAGGTTATATAGTATTTTAAGTTGTAAAATAGCGGCCACAGAAGCATTTAGAGGACATTATCATGTACAAGGAAGTACTTTTGCTGGCTGGACTTTCCAAAAAGCATCCTCTGTGACCTAGTGAGCACCTTTGGCAAGAATAGTTCTCTCAGTTTTATATTTCATTTGATATTAATGATCAAAGAATCACTGACCAAAGTCATTAAAGGGAGCTACATAAGTAATTATAAAGCATATACTAAATAATATAGCATTATGTCAAGAGGAAGAGAGAGCCTTAAGAGCTGGGGAGGGAAGCAGGGAGACAAAAGAAGCATGCTGTAGGAGGTGTCACCTGAGCTTTGCTTGAAGGAAGATCAGGAGTCTAAAGAATAGAGATGAAGGAGGTTTACATTCCCAAGATAAGCATTATATTGTCCTGAGTCCTGAAGAGTATAGAAAGACTTAAGCTCTGTGCTGACCAAGAAAGTACACCTGGGTCAAAACTTTCAGCACTGTCATACTCTCAGAACATACTTTCAACATTAGCATTTCTATCTTTTATGTGAAAGATGGAGATTGAATTGTTGAAAAATCTGTGATGATACTAACAAAATCATAAGAACATGACATATGAGTGACAGATAATATTTTATTGTTCATTTTTCAGTTGTATCCAATGGCTTATGACCTCATTTGGGGGTTTCTTGGCAAAGATACTCAAGTGGTTTGCCATTTCTTTCTAGAGCTAATTTTACAGATGAGGATCTAAGGCAAGCAGGGTTAAGTGATGTGCCCAGGACCACACAGATAGCAAGTACCTGAGGCCAGATTTGAATTCAGGCAGAGTGTTCCTGATTCTAGACCCAGCCAAATAGCTGCTCAATAGATAATATTTATCAATAGGAATTCCCTGGAGGAAGACAAAATGGAAGAAACATAGAATCATAGGATAATGGATTTAGAGCTAATAGGTACCTTGTGGCCATTGAGGCTAAACTTTTTATTTTACAAATGAGAAAAATGAGGGACAGGGACTCATTCAAGTTCATAAGATAGTAAGTATCAAAGGATGGGTTTAAATTCAAGTGTCTTTTTTCCTAATTTCAATTCATCACTCCAGGTACACCCTACCTAGCCAAAAAAAAAAAAAAAAAAAAAAAAAGATACGATTTAGAGAGATAGACTCCCTGGATACAAAATGATCCTTTATTGCTTGGTCTTGGTGCGTGCTTTTTAATTTATTGTCATTAAGGTCATGAGGGGTATTGTAGCATAATGGATAGAGGGCTGACCTTTGTAATCAGGAAAATCTGGTTTCAGTTGCTACCTTAGATTCTAACTGGGTTGCCATAGGTTATATACCAAGGTGCATTAGTGGAGCAAATTTCCATGCTGGAAGGTTTGCTGTCTGACACATAAGCTGTAGCAGGGACTTTGTCTTCTTCCTTAGAACCAATAGAAGCTAAGTAAAGATTGAATTAAGGAGACAAAGAGGAGGAATATCTAATAGGAGGTCTGGTTCACATGGAATATTGTTTGCCATGGAATAAACTAGAGATTGCTGGTGGAAAGGGAAAAGGTACTTAGCTTTGTGAAGGAGATTTCCTCTTCCAAAACCTGGATAGCTTTGGTGATTCTCAACCCTATCCCAAAATTGTAAAAGTACAAGGAGGCACCCAGATGATTAGAAACATAATTCTCTTTACGATTTCTAAGGTGACATTGTACACAGAGTGACAGGCCTGGAGTCAAAAAGATTCGTCTTCCTTGAATTCAAATCTGATCTTAGACAATTATTAGCTGTGTGCCCCTAGGCAAGTCACTTAACCCTGTTTGCCTCAGTTTCCTCATCTGTAAAATGAGTTAGAGAAGGAAATGGCAGACCACTCCAGTATCTTTACCAAGAAAACCACAAACAGGATCAGAAAGAGTTAGGTATAAGTGAAACAAATAAACAACAAATGACTTCTAAAGTCCATTCCAATCTTATCTATTTTATCTTATGACTTATTCCATGAAAGTGACTTTACTTCCCCTTGTTCTAATTTTTTATTCTGTTATTGTTGCCAATACTCTGGTGACTGCTCAGCATAAAAATGCACAAAATATGCATAAGTTACAGAAAGAACAATTGTCGTTGCACTTTGTTTCAAATTACAACCTTGCTCCAGCTACCTGTGTGACTTTGGAGAAGACAATAGTTTCTCTATTTATAAAAAGTAAAATCATCTATAAAATTAGAGGATTATTCTAAATGACCTCCTAGTTTTTCCAGCTTCAGTGCTATAATCCTGTGGTTTAATAAACCCATGTGAGGCTCAGTTTCTCTTATCAGTTAAAAGCTATTGAATGAATGATTTCTAAGATTCCTTGCAGTTCTAAATTTATGATTCTGTGACCCCTGATTCTCAGTGGTTTGGGCATCTGTAGTCATAGCTTGACTTGTAGATTTGGAGATTTGGGAGAAATATAACTGTTTCCCATCAAATATTTGTTACTCATCTCACTGACCCTCTGATCTGTCTCCCTAAGTAAACTTTCATTCAATCTTACCTGCTGAATGCTAATCTCTCTGCATTTTCTTTTAAGGTTGCCTTTGCCTCCTGGATCATTTTCTGGACTCTGGAAAAACCAGGAAGCCTTCAAGCATTTGTATTTTGAAAAGTTTCCAGTAAGAACCTTTAAGATACCATTTCAGAATCTGCTCATCATCAAACTTATTCACACAAGAAAAAGATAGGAGTACCTTGTCCATAAAATCTTATGGCAAAAAGGAAATTTAAAAGACTATTGAATGACATTCTCTACTTTGGATAACATTGCTCAAATTATTATTTAGCTTGAGCCAGCATTTATCTTAAGTTTAACCATTAATGGGTTTGGTGATTCAACTACCTCCCTAACTGGCCTGTTTTAGAGTCAAAATCACCTTCCCTTATTTTCTCATTGTGAGAAAGTTCTTTTGTAGATCTAACCAAGATCATTTATTGCATTTAATTTCATTTCTTTGTTTAGTATACTTAGAGTGGAAAAACTTTGCCATTGGATTGGAAAAAATAAATAATTGCTTCATGGACAGCCTTCTACCTCTTTATACTTAGGGAAGATAATTATCAGGGAGAAAAAAAAACAAACATTCTATTGCTGAGACTTTATTTGAAGCAATTTTAGCTCAGTAGATTTTGGGATTCTGTTCCATGATAAGGTATCAGGATGGAACAAGAGTAGAATGAACTATGTGATACCTATCAAATATTAACATAGAAAAAAATCTAATTATGAATCAAGAAGAAATCTGCCAATCAAGTGTTGAGTGGTACTGATGGATATTGAAACAATACTTTTTCCATTAAGAAAAGAAATTGAGTTCATAAACTTTGTAACTCACTATGTTAACTCAACATGGATATACCTAAACAACTTTTAATTTATTACTAGATGTTTAAGGACCAAACAGAATCTGGCAAGCTTTGAAAAAACAACTCAGTAATCTCATAACACCTAAGATTGAATGCAACCATCTCCTTTATATTTTACAATGTCCTCAGTTTAAATGTTAATATATTAATATATGGCTGCTAAAATATATTTGATTTGATCTTGTGGGGTATTCTGTTTATAGGGTTATTATGATACCATGGATGCTGGTTACATGGATGAAGATGGCTATTTGTATGTTATGTCTAGAGTTGATGATGTAATCAATGTAGCAGGTCACAGGATTTCAGCGGGTGCCATTGAAGAGGTATTAAAGAATACTGGATATTGACTTCTCTTCCTAAAGGTGAATTTGCATAGGGATAAGGATAAGACTAGACCTGTGACTTCACTGAATAGCAACCTCCTAGGTGAGGCAGAATTCTCTGCAAATGAATGTCGGCAGCTTCTCTTCAAGTTATAGTCATCTAGAGGACAAACATTTAGTGACTTGCCCGGGTGACACAGACAGTATTTATTAGTGGGAGGATTGAAATACAGCTTCTCCTGATTCTAAAACCAGTCTATTGACTACACTATGCTCTCTCTCTCAAGTAGAAGAAAAAATAGTTTAAAAAATGGAATTCTGTTCAATAAAAATATGAGCGTTCATTATCTATGACACTTTGCTAAGTCTGGGAGGAGTGGAGGTAGAGGGGATTCTGCTTCCACTAAGAATGAATTCATTTCAATTTTCTATGTATTTGATAACCCATATGCAAGTTGGAGATAATGTTGTTTACATCCCATAGAGCTGTTTTGAAGGTAGGATCTTGTAGACCTCAGTGTTTACATGTATATACATATACAAAATGTTTATATATACATACATTTATATATATATGCATATATGTGTACACACACATATGCACATACATATATACACACATATGTATGTACACACATACATACACGTGTGCATGCATGTATATATGTATTTACTGTGCAGGTCTCTGATTTCCTTCTTAGATGATGTTCCAAATATGTCAAATCCCTCTACTTATACAGATGGGCAGCTCATATGTAACTTAGTTTCAGAGTTGCTTGGTACCTAGAAGTTTAACTATCTTGCTCATGGTCACCCAGTTAGTATATGTCAAAGACAATATTTGAACCTAATTTCTTCCAAGCTCCAGGGCTGGTTTCCATATTACTGTATTCATACAAACACACACATATCCATTATACTATAATTCCTCCCATATATAAGTTTATGATTTAATATAATTGCTAGTTTTATTATTGGGAGAGATAACATGAAGCAATGGATAACACATGGAAGAACCTGAGTTCAAATTTTGCCTCAGACTTTTATGAGTGCTATAGCCCTGAGTACATAAATTAACATTCTTTGCTTTCATTTCCTCATCTTTTAAAAACTGTGGAGGGGATGATGGGAATATAATTGATGGCTTCTAAGGTCCTTTTTCAAATTAAAATTGATACTAGAATTACTTGCTTCTGGTTCTTACCCAGTCTTTGTGAATGGATGTAAGAATGAATGAATGAATGAAAAAGAATTTGTTAATTACCTACTGTATGCCAAGTAGTAAGCTAAGTAATAAGGATACAAATACAGAAAATAAAGAAGTCCTTAACTCTCAAAGAGCTAATATTCATAAATTGTATATTTTCATTCAGAATTTTCACTGATATCCCTAAACACAAGAAAACACTAAGATGTGTAAACAGAATAAAAAAATAGGAATTTATGTGGCAATGTAGAACTTTAATGTATACAATTTATGTTTTTAAAACAATTATTTAATAAAAAGAACCTCATGTTCTAGTGAAGGAGACACCATAAATAAAACAATGGTGATCAAAGAAGGCAGTTTTGGTCTAGGGAATCTCTGAGGAAAGTGCAAAAATTATTCATGGGCATGGGACAACTGCTTAAATGAAAGAAAATATTTATTTAATAGTACAATTATACTTCAATGAGATCAGCAAAATAGAATTAGAGGTTCAGCTAATCTCTTCCTCTAATTAAATGATAACTACCTTCTGTAAAGTGGGTATTTATCTTCATTTACAGCATGCTGAAGTTTATCAGCCCTGCTTCTGTACACTTAGCTGTCTCATTGTGGCAGCCAGTTCTTTCATGCTCCACTGACAGGAAGGCATTTCATTAAATATTTTGGTAGATATGACCCATGTGTACTATTATTATAGTGTCACAATTTAAACTTGACTTTTCCTTTTGTAAAACTTGGAAATTGAAATTCATGCCTCAAGTGTTTTGGTAAACTTGTCAGAATGGGACCTCTTCCTGCACAAATACTTAATTTCTTGTTTCTTTAAGATAACTTCCTACTTCTACATACATTTCTCGTGGTCACAATTAATTAAAAATATTGCTATTTCATCTACTGATTGATTTATCACCAATCAAAGCTCCAACAGTTTTACTTTATTGGGTGGGAAGCATGAAAATAATAGTGACAGTCAAATTGTAGAAGGCATAATCTGCTTGAAAATATTACAGCTAACAACGTATGAAATGTGGGTAGAACTGAACTTATAGAATATGAGGGGAAAATAGGAGAATCTAAGCTCAGAGTTGCCAAATGTCTTCCAGGCTTATGATTGGAATTTAGCCCAATTATTGACATTTAACAAATGAGTGCATATAATTTTCTCCTTCACCTACTCCTCTAAATAAACTAATTCTTTGTTTTGTTTTTTTTTACGTATTTGATATTAAGGGACTTGCCCAAGGTCAAACATCTGCTAAGTGTTTTGAATCGTGTCCTCCAGACTCAGTGTTCTATCCCTGTACTAACTGCTCCTAACCAGTACCTTTATTTACTACTAAATACTGGACAGTCTCTTAAAATTTTGCCTTTAATGTAAAGTTTCCATTGAAATTCTCTTCAAAGACTATATCAAGAGAGTACAACTCCTGATAGATTCCCCTATCAAAAACAAGCTTTGAGTACAGGTTCAGTGATTGACTTAGAGTCCATTATCTGGACACTATCCCAGCTAAGATCAGACAATCCCATGACCAGCTCAATAAAGGGTGATGATTTTTTAAAATAAATTTTATTGATGCTCTTTTATTTTCTGTCAAAATAAGGATTTCAGCCCTTTCTTATTGTGGCAAAGAAAAGTAATTAGGCAAAAGTATCTCATTTAGTGACTGCATATGGGATTGTATATAACATTCTGTCTTGTCAATTTGAGATAGCATATGTGAAGTGATTTGCAAATTCTTAAGTGCTTTATAAATGCTAACTACATAGTTGGCTATGTGGCTGTGTAGCAGTGGCAATAAGTGGCACTGGTCTGCCATAGGGGATGCAAGGAATGAATTATATGTCATTAGGTATCTTTCAAGACCTTCAGCAGCTTTTCAGTGACTCAGAGTTCAACTTGCTTTTTTTAAAAATCACATTTTATTGATCTTTTTAGTTTTTATATTACCTATTTTTTCTCTCTTCCCTTTCCATCTTCTAGATCTCATATAACAATATTTTTGGCAGAAATAGAAGGGAAAAATCAGCAAAAATCAATAATGTATCAGCAATACAAATCTGAAAATTCATGCAATTTTCCACGCTTCTTTAGTAACCGTTTCATTAACCTGGCCATAATCCTCATGCATATTGTTCTGAAAGCTTACAATGATGTAATGCTTTAGTTTGCAAACCTATGTGTTTCTTTTTTTTCTTTTCCTGATATCTTCCAAGGGGAAAAGTTTAGATGTATAATTTCTCAAAGTATCTTGTGTTATTGATTGACTATTTTGATGCTGCATTCTGTTTCCTCATCTGTAAAATGGGAAAACAACAGTGTTTACCTTTCAAGGTTGTTGTAACAATCAAGTGAGATAAAAATTGTAAAGCACTTAGACTGTACAGAAACATAGTTAAGTGTTATATAAACATTAGCTCTTATTGTTAATAGTGCAAGATTTAGATGATACCAATGGAGCATGAGCTCTAGCTGACAATAGAATCATAAACTAGACTTGGAAAGAAATTGAGGTCATCTAATCAAATTCCCTTCTTTCTTAGATGTGGAAACAAAGGTGCTAAGTCACTTGTAGAAGGTCACACAGCTATTAAGTGGTAGAGAAAGTTCAGATTGTAGTCCATAACTCCCAAGGTCAGCCTTTGTTCACAAGTTCCAAGTTAGAGGGAACAGGTGTAGTGATGAAAGCTCTGCACCAGTTGGTGAATGGATGATGAATTTTAAGGGTCATGGCAAGTTGGTGGTTACTTTTCAAGTTGTAGAGGAATTTCTATCTCTGTTGATAGAGGGACTATCCATGAAATTATGTATCCTTGAAATATCAAAGCAAACCCCTTTACTAAACTTGGGAGAAAGTGGATAGAACTCTCTCCATGGAGCATTTTTATTGCTTTTCCTCAAGAACCACAGGAAGCATTCAATTTTCAGTTCAACTACTGAAGCAAATTGGTTGCATCTCTTTTTGTTAGTCATGAATCAAAGTGAGGCACATGGAACCTGATTTGATCTTGAGAAATCATCTTAATGGAGAGAGCCTTGTATCTGCGCTTAGAAAGACCTATATCCTAATATCATGTCAGAATCTTATTAGCTGTGTGACTCTGGAAAAGTCGTCACTCTATCTCTCTTAGCCTCAGTTTCTTTATCTGTAAAATAAGGATAATAAAAGTGCTTATCTCACAGGATTATTATCAGTGTCAAATGAGATAATGCATATAAAGTGTTTTGAAATCTCCAAGAGTTATAGAAATGCTAAATGTTACCCTGGGCAGCCAAGGCATTTGCACCAAATGTTTCAGGGCTTGGTTTGGAGTCACTAGAGAAAGGATTTCAAATAACCTGGTGCTTTTGCCTCCAAATTTTGTTTAAAATGGTTCTCCAATCCCAATTAAAATTCACAATACAAAATGCCACTAAAAATATTTAAGGAATTTGTGTTTAATTTTCTCCTGAAGTGGTAATAACTATCTATCTTCAAGGGTCTCAGCTGTTTCCTAATATGAATAAAGATACTCAGCACAGATCTCAGACAACAGAATCACCCTTGAACCATAGGTACTTAGGTCTGGAAGTGCTTTTTACACAGGAGGCATTCTTTAAATATTTGTTGAATTCATGAATGGAAATTTCTAATTCTTGCTTTTGTCATTCAATCTCCTTATTCTCAAAGGACTCCTCATCTCAGAAGTCAAATTATTTGTGGCCTTCTGCCTCAGAGAAATAAAAGGATATATTCTGTTATATATATATACATATATATATGTTTCTCACACTATGAATATCCTTGTTTTCAGTATTTTTCCAAATATTATTTAATAATGATGAAAAGTTTCTTGCCATTGCCTTTATTGAGGCTTTCAGCCTTAGTTCTTGTAACACAGAGGATTAAAAGTCAAGAAACCAAATAAATCTTTGATAGCATTCAAGTAGATATGACTTCCAGTGGTGTCACTCACAGCCCATTTCTGCCTACCCAGCCTGTGTTGCCCATTGTCCTTCCATAATTTGATCAGGGCAGGTCTACCTAACACGTTAGAAACCTTCCATCACACTGTTTCCTAGCCTTTTGCAAGCTGAGCCACTTTTTTCTATGGCCTCCTCCCAAGATTCTGTCCTCCTTCCACCTTGTAGCTTTAGCTCTTATGTCTCTTGGACTGCTGGCATGTAAATTCCTTTATGAGAAGAACTGTGTTGCTTGCTTGTATTTATTTCCCAGTCTTTAGTACAATATCTAGCACACAGTATTTAAATTCTTTTATATACATTCATTCATTCTTTACATTTAACGGACACCAATAAAACAAATGAGCTGAGTAGCTTCATATAGCAATCTAACTTCCTTTTTGATCATATCTTTCTTTGATGAAATCCCTTTTCTACATCTTTGTAATTCACTACTTACAATGTGTCACAACCAGCTGCAGTCTACCATATATTACTACATTGCCCTCTGAGTGGTAATTATTTTTAATTCTCTGTAGAATTCAGTATTCCATGAATCTTCCTGATGTAGCCGCTGTAGGAAACTACTCTATTCGAAAGATTGGCTTCTATTTCAGGGAAAGTTTTGGATCCTAGGAACCTTCACTGTCCTTAGAATGCTGTTTCATTGAATTTTAGCATTTCCCTTATACTGTATAGACCAAATTATAACATAACCCCAAACCACAAAATCATAGAATGATGTTGGAAGAAGAGACTTGACAAGGCATTTTCTAGTCCAACTCCCTGTTGTAGAAATACCCTCCATGGTGTTCTCAGCTAATAATCATCTTCTTGAAGAGTTCCATTCCATTGGTAGGGAAATACCATCTCATGAAGCCAATAATTTCTTTCATTTGTGCTACTTCTGCCCTCTGGTAATACAGAATGCCTCTAATTCCTCATCTATATGAAAGACTTTTAAATATTTAAAGATGGTCCTTAAGTCTTTTCTTTTTTCAGGCAAAATGTTCCCTCTTCTTTTATTGAGTCTTCTTCAGATTAGCTCTTAATATCCTTTACCTTCTCTTGCCATATTTCAGTTTGTCAAGATTTTACCTGATGTGTGATGCCCATAACTGTATCCAACCAGAATGGAAAATAATTGAACTATCTATTCCCTTTCTTTCTGGACTTTGTATTGAGGCTGTAACAACAGTTTAAATTTATATGAGCTTTTCTTTTAAAAAAGAAAATTAAATTAAATATATCTCTCAAACAACAAATTCAGTTTAGTGGACATATGTTATGAATCTATTATGGACAAGGCCTGACTCCATTAGAAAAGAACAAAAACAAAACTTCAGCCTTTTTACATGAATTGCTTTCTAGTTAAGCCTCATCTCCTTGGCATGTATTTATATATTGCTTTTCCAGACTTTAAAGATTTCACATTTGCCCTCATTAAAATTCACTTCCCACATTTTCTGAGAGATGAAGTTGTCAATTGTACAAATAAAATATTTAGCAGATGCTCTGCTTTTAGCATAAAAAGATTTCCATCAGGTAATCAGGTACTGAAGGTTCTCATTATTACTATATCTTGTCTCAGTGTTAGCTTTTGATCTACTAACATCATTCATTTCCTCTACTTGGCTAAGGGATTTGGCATGCAATTCTATCAACACCCATTCTCTTTCTATCTCTTCTTATCCTTAATTAAATATTTCCACTATAAATTATTCTTGTGATTTATTAATGGAGCCCAGTTGTATATCTTTTTTTTACATAGTGCTATTCTGTTATTTCCTCTTTCAATTATATTTCTTTGAAAAGAGATTTTCTACTTCCATTATTTCATTTTATTCATTTGTCCCATCTTTCTAAATATTAGTGATATTTCTAGCCCTATTTACATACTTTAAATGCTTGTTTGCTTTTTGCCCATACAATAGTCATTGAAGTATTATCAGTATCTGGATTCCCATTCTTCTTCTGATACTCAATATCTATATGATTTTGAGCTAAAAATTAAGTAGACTTAGTTTCCTTATCTGTAAATTATGAGAGAGACTAGACTAGATGTCCTATGATCTAGGGTCCTGTGATCAAGGGTTAAAAGTATTCTTCTTTTCTCTGCTCAGGGTTGATTTTGTTGTTCATTTGTTTTGTTTTGGTTTTGTTGTTGTTGTTGTTGTTGTTGTTGTTACTGTTGTTTGGTTCCGTAATTCTTTGAGTTACCAGAAAATAGCTTTATACATTTTTCCATAGTATCAAATAAGCAAGCAAAGAACATTTATTCAGCAACTAGCATGGACTAGGCACTGTGCTACACCCGGTAAATAAAGGCAAAAGTGAAACATTCCCCATCTTTTAAGCTTATATTCTGTTGGAAGAAATGTCATGTACACATATAAATATTTAGGAAATGTGAACTAAGCCAGATGGGGTGAGGAGAGATTCCAGTTTTTTTTTTCTCTACAACTTTATTTTATATTCAAAGTCCTTTAAGAATATCCATCAAATCTCCAGCCAATCATCTTTTCCTCAGGTCTTTTGAGATGTCCTTCTTTTTTTCCTAAAAGCCTATCATTCTTGTATACAGAGTTATGATCCAAAAAACAAATTTATTTTCTTTGGCATGATATATGTCATTGGCTATTTATTTTCCATATCTCCTTTCTCTTCTGAATCTTAACTCTCAATTGAAAAAACAGGCAAAAATCCCCTGTGTCCCTAGAAATCTAATTTCTGACTAGGATTTCAGAATCCTAATATATACTTTCTAGGTCTTTTCCAACAATATCCTTCTCCTCCTCATGAATCACCAGAAATGAATTGTAGTTTATAGTTTTCATAAATCTCAACCAACTTTCCATCCCATCCAATGTACATGTGACAGGAAGATAACATGCTTTCTGATTAGTTATGCCTAAATACACCCATTTCTGTATCTTAGGCAGGGAGACAGTCACTTACAACCATAGTACACTACTTCAAGATTTTTTTGTAAGCCCTATCAAGCTTCTGGTACCTAATTCCTTAAAGCTAAAAACAACCAGTTTGGCATTGCTGTATCTTCAGGAAGCCCTGAACTATAGTGGTGGAAAAACCTTGGTTATACTGTTGACTTGTTCATACCCTAGAATTCAAAGGATTCAAACTTTCCTCTTCCATTTCCCTCTTGTGACAAAAATTTCTACTTGCGAAGCTGTTGTTCTTGGTTTCAATTTGCCTTTATCCCCTCAGAATCTCTTACGTCTATAGAACTTTTTGTCTTCCCTTGATGCCATGGGGACTTAGGTAGCAAAATTAAAAACAAACAAAACCCTCAACTCTCCCATTTGTTTGGCTCATAAAACATTATATTTCTCACAATTTTTTCTTCTAAAAACTATTATTTTTCTAAAAGTTAAAAAGCATATGAGGAAATATTAAAACAATTGGTGTGATGTTTGACTTGGAGAAGACTCTGGGAGGACATGATAGCTGTCTAAGAATAGTTAAAACACAGTTATGAAGAAGGGACCAACTAAGTTTTGATTTCAGGAAAAATTATCCAGAAGAAAGAAGGTTTAGGAGATAGATGGTGGAGTGCCCTCACTGAAAGATGTCAAGTAGGGAAATAGGTGATTACTTGTTGCATATGTTTTACTGGGGACTGTTTGTGTGTTTTTCTATGGCTTGGACTTAGGGGCTATTGGGGTCCCTTTTAACTCTCAAATTCTATGATTCTATAAAAAAGCATGGCAAGATGAATTTTTAGTCAAGATCATCTTTGGCTAGGTCTACAAGACACAAGAAAGCAAGATTAATCAGTTAAAAATCACATTAATTTGTTGAGAAAACATTTTTGATTTTGAAAAAAACCGAATTAATAAGATGTTTGGGGACTTTATAGCCATATTCCCTATAGTTATGGTTCATCTCACTGACTTATTTCCCCAAGGATTGTTTTGACAAGTATAGTTCAGCATGATTGCTGAAGTTGGTATAGCATAATTAATTACCAATGGAAAGAAATCTTTTGTACCTAGCTTAAGAAATTTGAAGTCAAAAGGAAAAGGATGCAGCTGGTCCCTGGAGTATGTGTAACATGCTTATTTGGCAGGTAAATATTCCCCATAGTGACTGCAAAGTCCAGATCTTCACTATTTGGCAGTTGAATTCCTGCCATCCAGATACACAAAGCACCTGTGACTTGGAGAATAGTTTGAAAGAGAAGAATTCTTCTGGAGTTTTTCTTTTTTTTTTTGTCTGATAGAAGCATTGACATTTGGAGAATTTGGCTCAGCATGTCTCCAACAGAAGCTTCTTTGTTAGGTATGAACAAAGGATGAAAACTCGGGATAAAAACAATTTTGCATATTTAAATCAGAAAATCAACAATATTTATAATGTGGAGAAAAAAACAAAACAACCTACCATGTAGGCACCATGGGGATGTCCAGAGAGTAAAAGCAAAAGTCACAGTCCTTATGTTCAGGGTAGGTTTATATTGATATAGTGCCAGACTAGACATTAAAGATCATCTAGTCTGAATTTCTCATTTGATAAATGAGGCATTCAGAGGTTAAGTAACCTGCCCAATATCAGAGGTTATAAATTGGGACATGAACTTTGGACTCCAAATCTAATATTCTTTCCATTATCTATCTGAGGGCAGGGGGAAAGACTTTAAAAAGATAACATAGCAAGAATACGAAATGATGGAGTGCTTAAGGTGATACTGACTCTGAGTGCTATAGGATGTGAGAAAAGGGAAAGATTTAGCAATTGAGTGTACTCTGCATTTATCTTGTAGATTCTGATTTATCTCTGTTATTGCTTCCATTAGAATGTTTACTCTTTCAGGATGAGGACTGTCTTTTCTTTTTCTTGGTATCCTTAGCATATAACATAGTACTTGGCACAAAGAAAGCACTTAATAAGCAAATGGTTGTTGATTAATAGATGAATGGATGGATTTGATTAGTGAAGACTTCATGAAGGAGATGGAATTTACATATTAGCAATAACCAAATTTGCCCTGATAGAAGAATCCTGTCAATTCAACTCCGTATAATTGCTGATTTTTAAAAATTATATCTTAAAATTTGTGAGAGTTCTATAAATCCTTTTTTGGAGGGCCCTAATAGATATTTGAGAGCGTCAACTGATTTTTGAGATGCTACCAGGTATAAAACATCCAATTAAATTCTTAATGTTTTAATTTTTTTTAATTGTGGGATATAAAACTGGGTGGTACCTTAGAATTTTTCTGTTTCAATTAATTCATTTCATAGATGAGGAAACTGAATCACATCAGAATATTAGACTTGTCAAAGTGAGGATTGAATGTAGGTGTTCTAAACCTAAGGCAGCTAGGTGACTCAGTGGATGGAATATTGGTTTGGAGTCAGGAAGGCTGCTCTTTGTGAGTACAAATCTGGTCTCAAATACTTATCTAGCTGCATGACCATGGGCAGTTAGTTTCTCATCTGTAACAAGGAAATGACAAACAAATATCCTTGTCAAGAAAACCCCAAGGTGGGTCAAGAAGAGTCAGACAGAACATGACAATTAACTACTGAATCTAAAAGCAGGGCTCTATAATATATACATTCTTACTATTTTTTTAATTTACTTTTTAGTTAAGCATTTATTTCATCTTTTCTGTCTCTTTTAAAAAAAAAACCTTAGCATTTGAAATGCATAGGCAAGTAAAACATTCCCATATTGTCCATGTCCAAAAATATGTCTTATTCTGTATCCTTAGTTCATCATGTCTCCTTTAGGAGATGGGTAGAATATTTTATTATGGATCCTCTAGAATCAAAGCCTTCTTATGATTTCTTCCTACTCTTTTCTGGTGATCCTAATCATCCTGTGTGGAAAGGCTGATGTTTGGGCCTCCTTTCTCCCAAATGTACTCCATTCTTTAGACCACCTCAGCAGTGTCTCATTGTGCCTCATGTCAAGGGCAAATTACACTGTTGGAACCTGTTCTCCAGAGTCTTTTGCTAATTGGGCACTGTTTGTTTATATTTGGCACCTAGCATACATTTTCCTTGGCTTCATTATTAAGTGGCTATAATGAGGAAAATAATCCCTTTACTTGGAAATAAGCTAAGTAATTTGTCTTAATTATTGTCAGCACTCAGTGGCTACCTTGTGGTGCCTGAACAGATGCCCTGGTGGGTAATGATATTAGAGATTAGTAGTCACTTTCAGGGAGGTGGCTAGAGGCTAATTTTTGGCTTCTCTGGCTTATTTCTTCTTTCCCTGCCCTCGTCTCCCATTACAGTGACTTAGATTACTGCTCTGAAATCAATATCTTTCCTTCTTCCAGTCGGTCCTTTCCCATGGTACTGTAGCAGACTGTGCTGTCGTTGGCAAGGAGGATCCTTTAAAAGGTCACGTCCCGTTAGCACTTTGTGTCCTGAGGACAGGTGAGAACCCACCATCCTTCCTTGATTCTGTGTCGGTATCTTGTGTGAATAAAGATGTCTTTACATTTTCCATCACTCACAACTAGAAATCTCTCCCTTAGACATCAGTGCTACAGAGGAGAAAGTTTTGGAAGAACTCGTGAACCACGTGAGACACAGCATTGGTCCGGTGGCAGCTTTCCGGCACGCTGTGTTTGTTAAGCAGTTACCCAAGACTCGCTCGGGCAAGATACCGCGGTCAACTCTGGCAGCTCTTGTCAATGGCAAGCCTTACAAGGTAGTAGAATCGGAAACGCTGTGGTCTAATTTTGTTTTCCCTTGGATTTTATTGGTTCTAGTAAGATGAAGTATCTCAAGCTTTCTTCACAGCTGAATTCCAGCCTTGAAATAGACCCCTCAGAGATGTTTATTAGTGTCTTTGGATCCAGCCTAAAGGAAGAGCAAGCAGCCCTTACTCTTTCTTATTCCTCATACTTTTAGCTGAGCAGTGTCTGGGTATAAAAGAGTAAGAAATAAATAGAATGTGATGGTAATGAAAATGAAAACGAGATATGTATGCTATGACTAATAAAGTTAGCAAAAATAGGAAAGTTTAAAAAAAAAGCAAATGGGGCATCTAGGTGGCACAGTGGGTAGAGCACCAGCCCTGAAGTCAGGAGGACCCGAGTTCAAATCTGGTCTCAGATACTTAACATTCCCTAGCTGTATGACCCTGGGCAAGTCACTTAACCCCAATTGCCTCAGCAAAAAAAAAAAAAAAGAAAAAAAATTCGTGGAGCAGCTTCTGTTTATACTTCCATCACTAGCACAGTGAAAGCGCTATAGATAGAATAATAGACTTGAAATCAAGAGGGCTTGGATTCAAGACCTGCTTCTGATGCTCACTAGCTCACTTAGCACTCTGTTTCCTCATCTGTCAAATGAACTGCAGAAGGAAATGGTAAACTACTCTAGTAACCCCATAGAGTCAGACAGAAACAAAATTGGGAATGTTAACTGAATTATCTGCCTAATCAAGGTTGTTATGTGGTTCTAATGATATATAAAGAACTTAGTAGGTAGTCCTATCCAAATGTCAGCAGGGATTGTTCTGATAGATGTCAGCAAACCTAAGTAAGAGCATGTGTGTCCCTTGATTTATGCTTTTGATTGTAGGATAATATTTTTCTTTCAATGAAATGTAAAATAATTAAAATCAAACATATTGTCATTTGAAGTCACATGCCATTATCATTTTGTGAACTGAGGAAAGAGGAGAACTTGCCATCCTTTCTTAACTCTCTATGTGTGCGATACCTTAAAATTGTTCACTGCTCACAAGTGAAAATTTCTCCCCTGGACATAAATGTGACAGAGGAGAAAGTTTTGGAAGAAATCATGAAGCATGTGAGACCCAACACTGGTTTTTAGTAATGATTACAATAATTTTTATGCATTTTTTTGCATTTTAATATGCATTTTTGAGATTTTTTAAAATAAAATCATAGCTTTAAAGTAGGAAATGATCTGAAATACCACGTAGTTCAAACACCTAATTTTACTAATAAGTAAGTCCCTGAGAGGTTAAATGCATTGTCTAGCATCATGCAGCTATAACAAAGGATCATAAATTTAGATCAAAGATCAGAAATATTATGTGGTACAACCATCTCATTTTATAAACAAGGAAACTGAAGTTGAGGCATTAAATGACTTGTCTGTTGACATAGCTAGGAAGGATCAAAGGCAAAATTTGAATCTAGGACTTCCTGCCTCCAAAGTCATCATTTGAACCACCCAATGTATGGAACTACAGAAAGAAGAATTTTGACTCCCTTGTTTCTAACTATGAGTTAGCCTTGAGACTATTATTTTAGCAGAAATGATTTAAATTAATAATGAAAATCTAAAATAAGAAAATTACAAATGAATTTTTCCTCTTAGGAGTGATTAGGCAGTTAACATCTTTATCTAGAGTTTAATTGTTTTGTGTGTGCATGTATGTGTGTGTCCTACACCCCTTTGTCAGTTTGTGAAACCACTGGACCCTTTCTTAATATAATGGTATTAAATAAATAAATAATAAATAATAAATTAAATAAAATCCATATATACAAAGGTATACATATAAAAGAAACTCATTGAATGTAAACACAAATATTTTAAAAAGAAAATCTAAGAATATTTAGTATTTTTAATATTAGACTAGATATAGACAAGAGTTTCTTAATTGTTTTGTTTGTGCATTTATGTGTGTGTCCTACACCCCTTTGGCAGTTTATGAACCCACTGGACCCCTTCTTAATATAATGTTATTAAACAAATTAATTAAATAAAATCCATATATACAAAAGTATACATATAAAATAAACATTAAATGTAAACAGATATTTTAAAAACAAAATCTAAGAATATTTAGTATTTTTAAAAATAAAAAATCTTAACAATCTCAAAATATTTTAAAATATTCATGCATTGCCAGTTAAGAACTATTGAACTAGACATGAGTTTATGTATATTTAGCTAAAAATACCTATACACATATATGTTGTTATATGTTAATCACTTTCATGTGTATTATATTAGGATTTGTAATTTGTAAAAAAAAAATAAAGGAAAAATGGTGCATCTATAATTAAAAAGATGAAAATTGGCATTAGAAAAACTGCCCACCATTCATCCCAGTAAATATTATCATGTTTCCTACAAAGGCATTACATGGGTGATAAAAAAAAAAAAAAGTGCTGGGTATGTACCTGTGGAATTTTTCAACACTTTACTTTGTTTTTGTTAAAATAAAAGAAGTTTAAAATAAATCAGTATGATTTGCATCCTTTTTTTAAAAATAGTTATTTGAACTGTATTAAGTATATCAAATACAAGGGCAACTAGGTAGTTGAATGGATACAGCACTGGGCCTGTAGTTACCCTGAGTTCAAATCTGGCCTCAGACACTTTACTAGTTGTGTGGCCCCAGGTAAGTCACTTAACCCAATTTCCCTCCTTATGTGTCTATGAGCTGGAGAATGAAATGGCAAATCACTGCTATCTTTATCAAGAAAATCCCCTACAGGGTCCAGTAGAATCTGATATGAATGAAATAAGATTAAAAACAAAAAAATATCAAATGAAAAAGAGAAAGGATGAATGCAGTCAATGGCACTTATGAATCTCTGATTTTTTTTTTCTAGATAACTCCCACAATTGAGGATCCTGGTGTCTTTAGCCATATAGAAGAAGTACTGAAACAGACGTCATGACCTTTTTTCCTTTCGTAAAAACTTGCATAACAGTGGAGAAGAGATATTATGTTGGTATTCAGATATAGCTGGAAAATTGGCAGGTCTCAATAGTTATTAAGAAATAAAAGTTAATTCTGTACTACAATGGCAGGTCCTTAATTGACTGTGCCTATGGTTACTGTTATTTGTTACAAGTCTTAGATTTTTATCCATTATTTAGTTTTTTTATTGTTTTGTTGTTTGTTTTACGTAATTATGCTAAATTCTAGGATGAACCTAAGGAAATCATAGTGTCAGACGTGCAAAGGACCTTGAAGATTATCTTACCTTACTTTTACCTCCCCCTCCTCTAATTCTACAGATGAAAAGAACTGAAGCCAAATGAAACTTTGGCCCTTCTTCCTGCCTTATGTTCAAATTTAATTGCCACTGCTTCTAAGAAATTAGATTTGTTAGGAGTTTGGCATAAGAATAGAAGTGGAGGAATTATTTTATGTGACAAACTAACCTTAGAAAGAGTATGACAATCTAGATGGCATGGAAAGGAAAAAAAATGATTAGATTAGAACTTAAAGGATATTGTAAGAACAGATATAATGCATTTACTCATTTTATTGATGAGGAAAACTGAGGTCACAAAATATAGAATAGACTTTCTAGTGTCCCACAGGTAGGAGTGTCAGATGTGGTACTTGTAAATTAATATTTGGGCTGAAGAACCAGTGTCCTTTCCACTGTACCATGGTGCTTCGAATTATGTTAAAAATAAAATGGACCAAGTCAGATATTATTAATAATTCCATTTATACTAAATGGGGACCCATTCACCAGAATGGGTAAGATAATGGAATTTCCTGATGAACCTAATTTTCTGATAAATCCAATTTTGAACAAACTAGAATGCAATGAGATATACTTGCTCCCTGTAAAGTATGTGTTGTAAAATGTATTGGATATAATTTCATCTTGAATGATTCACAAGGTATTTCAGGACCTTTTAGTGCGTCTGGGTAAAAAAAAATTAATTATCACCACTGTATAGTACTGTAGTTTTGCTAAAAAAAAAAAAGCAATAGGGATTTAGACTCCTAATGCTTTGGAATTTGCTATTTGAATAAATATGTCAACTTATTTACTTGTCTTTTATTTCTCTTAAAACCAGTGTGTACTGCGCAAAGGAAAAAATATAGGATTTGTTTTTTGAGATTCTAGAGAAAATGCAGTTACTATGCAAGAAATAGTTTAAAATTTCTCCATAAGTGATGCAAAGAAGAATAATATGCTTTTTTTAGTTTTTCAATTGATTCAATGTATAGAAAATGATCTGGCTTACCTTGGAGTTTTAAAGGAATAGGATTTTTTTTTTTTTTTGCCATTTCATGCAATTGCTTCAGATGTAAGTCCTAACAAATTTAAAAATCAATAATGTCTTTGTCTGAAAAAAAAAAGTTACCTTGTTTCCTTTCTTTTTTTAAAAAAAATGTAGTTATATTGATTACAATGGATAATTCTCCTGAAGAAACAATTTCTCCATGCAGGCACCCAACTTCCATCTGTTGAGTATAGTCACAGCAAGACAATAGACAATGAGCAGGCCAATAATAATTCAAAAAGGTATATTGGCAATGTTTCCTTTAGTACTTAAAGATAGAGGGACCCTTTGGTTGCAGATTCTAGTGATGACCCAGATGGAAGGGATTGGAAAATGCTGTACTGTATTTGGGGAAGGGAGAAGAGCTATTTTCTCAGTGCAAGATTAAGCAGCTTTATATTGTATTTGCCATTGAAGGAAGTCTCCGCATCAGTCAGATCCTAGGTACATTAAAGTGTCATCAGTTATTCCCTTTTATACTGAGGGGGTGAGGGGAAGGAATGTTAGGATATGGCATTCTGTGATCTGGAAAATTTGCATACAATTTTTGACCTTCCCATCATAACAGAGAAATCTGAACTTTATGGGGTCTTTGTAGTATTAAAAGATAAAATATCTGATATTATATAATACACATTATATAATATACATACATTTTATGCATTTCTGAGTTTCTGAACTTTTTCTGTGTCATCTGTTAGTCTTTGCTTGTCATCTGTGGCTTCTGCAAAACTCCCCTAAGATTCCTATTTAATTTCTTATGCCAATCTTCATAGAAGATGATGGGGAAAAGCAGGAGGATTAACTGTACCTTCAGGAAAATTTTAGTTTATGGAAAGCAGGAGTGGCCATTTAGAAACTTCTTCATTTATATTTATTACCCTTTCCTCCTGCATTTTAATCATTGGGATAATTTTTTAAAAATACTTTGAAAAGGTAATCCCAGAGCTTGCTATTATTTTAGGTAGCATAGTAGATAGAGAGTCATCTTCAAAACCAAGAAAATTTGAGTTCTGTTGGTTCAAGATTTCTCAGTCCTGTTACAGAATAGATTCGGGGAAGGAGTCTCTTCACTTGGGGGTTCCTTAAACGAATGGTGTCAAGTTCAAATAAAAAATAGAACATTAGCCCATACATAGGACTCCCTGCAAGCCACATGTTGGCTTAACCATAAATTATCATTAGGTTTTGTTATTTTTATTTTGTCAATTCCAAAGTACATTTTAATCTGGTTAGGTGGGCATTTGGGAATGTTGTGGGTTGAATGTGCTTTCTGTTAGATACCTTCGCCCTAGACAACAAAAGCACAGATCCAGTCTTTATTTCCCCTTGTGTGATATGACTAGTGATCTTGCATCTGCTTATTTAAGGGAAATACCCCCAAAATGTTTTTAAAATATCTAGTTTCCTTCCTACTAAGAAAAATTATAATCAGTTTACCAGGTAATTTTCTTATGAAAAAATTCTGTCCACTCCTTTTACTTAAGAAAATTAACTGTATCTCTTGCCTAGTTGGAAATTTAGACCAAAACTATGTTTTATATGTGAGAAACACTGTTAAATAACCAATACTAGAAGTTGGCAACCATGTTTGAAAACTATAAAACTAATTATTAGAAAGCACACAAAAAGTGATAGCTCAAATTACCCAAAATCCTTCTTCAAATATACTCTCTTAATAATACCCAGTGGGAGGATTTCCTGGAGATGATTCCAGGGTGAATGAAAATACCTGAGAGGTCATATAGTTATTATTACCATTTTTCCAGTAATAAAAGAGGGTCTAGAATTTTGGAATCTGGTGGAAGCTATTTTGTCTTTTAAAATGTTAACTCCTTGAAGATGTGTTTAATATTTCTTCTGAATACCCCTTCCTAGTGCTATTCATAATGAATAAAATGGCTTGTTTATCCATCTTCTTATGGATAGGAACTGTCTTAGCTTAAATGCTTGATTCCTAGTTTGTTCCCTCCCCATCTGCAAACCAAGGGTGCATTCTGCAGATTTATAATCAAACATCTGCAAATCCATCTAACAGCTCATCCCACTGATATGCAAGTTTAGTCTTCCCCCTTGTGGTACAATCAGGTAAGAACCATCATGCTGGGATATATGGTGGCTAGTTTTATCTTCATTGAGGTATCAATGTTGTGGGATGGTTTTATTTGCCCTTTCCAAACTACATATTTTGAGTGACTAGCTACAAAACAAAGATTAAACACAGCAGTGGAAGAATTGTTTTTATTGACAATTTGGGGAAAATTCTCTCACCGTTACCTTTCTACTAAAATCTGTCAAACAGAAGACAATAAAACAAATGTTATGTACGTGCAAACATTGCAAATTAAACTGCAGAAAGAAATAACTAAAAGACAGGTCTTGAGCTTAATAAATTCAAGCAGCAGAAAATTAGCATTTAGGTAAATGGTATTACTAAATAGGTTGTACTTGGAAATTTCCCATGTAAACAAAGAATAAACAACAGTCACACCACCAAATAAAGTCACAGGGAAGAGTTGCTCTTCTATATTTTTATACACTATGTATGTTATTTATTCTGTCTTTCAGTTATTTCCTCTGATAAAAATGGACTTCAGGGAAGTCTCAAGGCCATCTTGGCTAAAAGCTTATAACATTAATCATGGGTCTGGCTAATGCCCTATGCAAAGACAAAAACGGTGTGTGTGTGTGTGTATGGGGGGAGAATTTCTGTGTTATTTGTTTGTTTTTAAAGTAGGGAATTTGAGCCTCAGACTCCTTGCAGTGCTTGGAGATCACTGTCTAATGCTGGCTGGCGACTGAAGACCTTAGAATGAAAATGTGGTTATTAGGAAAGAAAGGTTCTTTCTTGGTCCACAGGTAACAAGAAAAGATAATGTTCCTTATAAACTTGTTTTTTAGTTAGTGTTTTTTTGTAAACAGTTTGCTTGGTTTTGTGTTGAAAAAGATAGTGAGCCATCACAGTGCTTTTCTACAGGTACTGGGCATTTCAAGTTGCCTTTGAAGGTCCATTTTGGCTCCATTTCCAGGTTAAATCACTCAGTTTGGATGGGATCAGAGGCAGGTGTCCAGCTTTAAGTATTGACAGATTTGAAGGAGGAACAAGTGGAAACTAACTCCAATAAACATATTCATCTGACTGTTACAATCCAAAAAACTGTAAAAATGGAATGGTAAGATACAAACAGGATAATTGTTAAGTGCTTGCACTCAGACTCCATGAACCATAGATTTTTTTATATAAAATCATATTTATATCAATTTTTACATAAAACTTACACATTTTTAAAAGAAATACATACACAATAATACATAAATGTCTAGTATATTACAATAAAACAGATGGAACAATGTAAAAATGAGTGGTTCCATTTTGTAAAACATCTGGTGTAAAGGATGCTTGTTTTAAAATGACTTAAGCTTTTTTTTTCTTACGACTGAAGTGAACTAACCAAACAATGCATGGGAAAAGAATCACATTTTCAGTTTAATAAACCTTGACTTGTCATTATTTTCCCTTAGGGCTCAATTGTCCAAGTAGTTTTCATAGCTCCTCTTCTAAGATGATAGTGCACTTCAGGTAGAGTAGACTGAAAAGATGACATCTAAAGAAATAGTAAATAGAATGTTATCAATTGAAGTCTAGTTCTACTCTACAGAACAGAACTCATTTTAGTCTCTTAGGAGTGTCTGCTAAGAAGATTAACACTTACAGAATATGAGAACAAATAGTCTTGGGTCCTGGCATCAATTGCATATATTATGAAAAGAAATTTTGATCTACTTGAAGGTAAGTTCCATAGTATTAGACTTTAAGCATTAGTGTGAAAAAGTGATAATAATCAAGGACTTGGAGGCACAGGACTTGGATTCATTCTCCGTTTTGCCATTTATGACCTGTGAAATTTGGGGCTTCCTTGTACTAATGAGGGAATTGGAGTTAATGACCTTTGTGGTTCTTTCCAACTCTAAATCTATGCTCCTTTGATACCATAAACTTGGAATTACTTGAGGTGAAGATCTGTGAATTATTTTTATTAGGAAAGATTCTGACATATGTATTTTAATGTGAAGTTTTACTCAGCAATTTTCTGTGTTTTATTTTACATTTAAAAATATCCACATACCTTACCATACTGTCACAAATGATTCAGAAAGCCTGCAACAATTCAGTATGTTTGCAGAAAGATGAAAATTTGGCTACTAATAAGTTTGGAGTTGGATTAAATTATTCTATTGAGCACATTTATTTGTCACTGGGCATCGTTACTGTTGTTTGCCCTTTGTTCATGAAGAGAACCGTGACTTCAGGAAAGGGATGCCATGACTTGAAAGTGAATTGGATTTAAGTGAAATAGGGCTGTGTAAAGTCACCATCCTCACTCTCTCTACCAGAGCCATCTGGGGCCAGTGGCAAGATAAAATCGGGATGACTAGAGATGGCCCTGGATGCAATTGGGGGGGGTGGCCTTTTTAAGGTAAGGTCTTTAGCAGGTCTCAGTTTGATTGAGGCAATGCCTATTCAGCGATTAAGGATAGGTAAGAAATGAGGCAAAAAATGGCCCTCTTCTCTAGTCCTAGTTCCCTGAGGAAGACTTTGAGAGTTTCTGGTCAAAACAGAAACAATTGCTATTTATAGTCACTCTGAGCTAATCAGGGCCAAAACAATGACCTACTGAGGCTGGATCAGTCAATAAGAGCCAGAGTGATTTGGGTTTAAGGCACGGTCCTTAAGAAAGAAATCTAGCCTGTAAACCCCAATATATCTTGCAAAGTTTCAGCAATCAGAATTTTTATTCCTTTGGGAAGAGCATCCACAGGTAAGGATATGGTACTCTTATGTGCACAGAAGTAGAGGAAGGAGGGAAGAAAATAGGACCTGCATTGTGCAAATGGCCAGTTGGGTCTCCAGTACAGCAACTATTATTATTCATAAGATGTTGTTTGATGACATCAGGAAGGTAATGTCATGACTTGCAAGCAAATTGGATTTAAGTGAGGGAGGGCTGTGCAAAGTCACATTCTCATTCTCTCCTCCAGAGCCATCTGGTCCAGTGGCAAGATATAGATCAGAACAACTGATTTAGTATTTAGTATTTAAAACATATAATGCTGCAAAGGTTTTGTTAAATTTTATGCCACAGAAATCTTAGAAGCTGTTGCTATCATTGACGTTAAAATAATATGACACAGAGTTGTTGAAATGGTCTAAAGGTGGCATTTATAGACATGCCCATTGCCTCTCTTTCAATCAATAATCAGTATTTCTATAGTGCTTGATGATTTGCAGAATGTTTTAGATTGACAAAAATCTCCCATAACCGCTCAACATACAGGAAATTGAATAAACAGCTTGCTCTGAATTTTCCATAATGTATATGTACTCTGTTCATCTAAAATCATTCTTTATGGGTTTACTATTGTGAATAAGTATGCTTAGAACTCCCAAGAGAGAAGATCAGGAAAATGCTAACTGAAACATTATGTACAAAACAGAATGGGACTAGTTAGGAGAGAAAGATAAATGCTTCCATTAGTCAAAAGCAGCAAAGCACTGATGAACATATTAAGTATTCATTGTGTAAAACAGCAAAATATTCAATTCTTAGGGAAATTAGCATGTTGTATGTAGAATGTATTTATTATAGAACATTATTTTGGAAAACCTTCTGTTTAATGAAATTATTATATGCTTCAGACTGTGCCCAATTAAATGCCAAATTGTATGCAGTAATTACATTTTAACGTTAGGGTTGCATGTTTTCAATTAAATCTCCTACTTAAATGGCTTTTTGATCAGTATGACCCTCAAACAACAATCCAAAATCAGCTAGCTCCCTTTTTCAATATAAAAGCAGAATTGCAAAGCTGGGATTCAAGGCAATAAACAATTAAGAGCTGCTTCTTATACATTCCCATTCTTACTCTCCTACCCCATATGAACACCCCATTCTTTCTGAAAATATTTCCAATTATTCCCCCCATAATCTGTTCTACAAAATGGCACTGACGGTGAAAATGCACCTATCATGTATGTGTATAAGGTAAGGGAATCTTTCTTGTATATTGGCAAATTTAGTAATTGACTCTCTCTTACTGTGACTTTTGGGGATAGGAGACTCCTATTATATTACCAATGTGGATATACCATGGACCAAACCCCAACTCCCATCTACACTTAAAAGTCCTAAGTTATCAAAACCATTTGTCTTATTTCCCAACAGTATGGATCTTTTTCACTTTTCTGAAACTTTATAACTTACAAAGTTTGCTTCTTAGTATCATTTTGTTAAAAACCAAGAGCTTAAACTTTTTGAGAGAAATCCCTGAAACCAAGGGTATGTGACCTTGTTTCATTTAAATATTTTAATAAATGTCTTCCTATTGAAGCACAGGATTTGAAAGATTGGTGTCCTTTGTAATCCTATGTATTTTATTGTATGAATTTAATAACTTTCTGAGAAGGGATCTATGACCCTACAAATGTTTAATAATCCCTGCCTAAGACCAAGGTTGCCAGCCTATTTTTCCTGTTCTCTGATGAGGGAGGTTTTATCTAAATCACTGTCTACATCTCCTAGTAAATTAGTATTAACTTGAAAAGTATTCTCTAGAATAGTTTAATTTAATTTAATTTAAAGGACAGATCCTGATGAGTTAATAAATACCATGTCCCTTAATTTAAATGTTAACAAGTGATACAACAGACAGTGTTGACATTGCACTGATGAGATGGTGGTGATCAAGTGACAGGTCGCCAGGAGACCTTCAACCACAGCCGACAGATAGATGTTAATGGTAGCTCTGGATTTAGAAATAGCAACTACCAGGGGACGCCACAGATGAGGGGTAGTGTGGAAAGCAGTTGCACAGTCTTTTGGAGTAAACAACAGCTACTCACAGCAGTTCAGTGCTGCCTCCTTTGATAGGCGTGTCAACATGAGTATGTGCGAACAGTGGAGCTGTCTAACCTCTGCAACCTCGATGAAGCAACTGTAAAGGGAGAGAAGGGCTTTAGCAGGCCAAAGTCCCGAGGGGGTCCCCTCCCCCAAAAGAGCAATTCCAAGCCAACTAGTCTTATCTGCTTCCCCTTCAGATATTTTTTCTCGGCTGTAAAATGAGGGGATTAAATTAGATGGCTCTACAATCCTTCCTTTTCTCCGAAAAGGTTCAGCTAGGGAAATTAATAGCTTGGCTAAGATTTGAGTTTCCAAAGCACCACTGACATTTAAATTCCTGACAAGTTGGGGAGACTTCCAGATGGGATAGTTAATAGAATGTAGGTCTCGGGGATGGAAAGACCTGAGTTCAAATTTTGCCTGAGACTAGTGGACTAGTAGACCTCATGCAAGTCACTTCTCCCCTTTCAGTTTTAGCTTTCTCATCTATGAAATGAGAAGCTTGGACTAGATGGTTCCATTTTTGGAATCTCTAAGTTGGAACTTATGATATTCCCCTCTGGTTTTCTTGTGATAAAACTTAGTTGATAGTTTTTATATTTCCTCAGCATACTGATGAGATTCTAGCTCTTGGTAACTAATAAACTCTTAGGACTTATTAAAAATTCTTGGAACATTTTAGTAAAATCGTGAACTGATGCTGTGGCAAAGAGATTATGCCATAATGAATCTCAATAATCACATGAGGAAAGTAGGACCCTCTTTTTCTCCTTGATGTCAATTTGGCATGAATGATGATGATTCTCATGACAAAATCTTTTACTCAAATTCAACAAATTTATGAAAATGCATACCCAGGCATGCACCCTGGGCCCAGGTACTAGATAGGGGAGATAAAAAGTTTAGTTTGATTTCCTTCCTAACAGATGTATTTTGTTTGTTTTTCTTTTTCCCTTACCATTTATTTAATAATGTACTCTAGAAATTTCATTAAAAGTGATTATTTAAGGCTTTATACCTTTCTCAGAGAGGATAAATACATATGCATAATTATATATATGCACATAGCTACTATTTGATGACTTTGGCTTACTGGTTTTAAACATGAAATGTGGATATTTAGTAAAATGCAACCAGTTTTCATTTATTAAAGAGTCTCCCTTTAATTAGATCCAGTAGCTAGCTTGAAAAAAATAAAAGTCTTTAGAAACAGAACATAATGTTTTTCATTCCCCAATGTAGCCATTAGCCAGTACTCTCACTGGTGGGGACATCTATGTAATAAACAGATGTGAGCTAAATGGAGGGAATTTCAGAGACAACCATTTGCAATTTATTCAGGGTTTTTGCTGAAAGCACAGAATAATTTTCAAAGGAAGGTAATAAATCAATTACTGAAAGTGATAATATGAACATTTCTATTAATTCCCATCATTTGAAAACCATAAGAACAAAAATACTGTACCGTCCGTTGCCATTTTCCGAGATTGGCCAGATGTGGTGGTTAGCCTAAACCCAGCTGGCAATGTCTCTGAGGAGCCAGGCATCATACTGATCCCATGGACTTCACGGGGAGGAAACTGTCTTCTCCATGAGGACCCACGCCTAAAATTCTTGTCATCACTCTGCCAGTGCAGAGTTTTGAATGTGTTGAAATAAAATGCAGTCAGAATGTTATGAGCATCTGAAAATGTGTGAACACATTATCTAGATTTTGTACTTTGTCCCTCCACCCCTTACTGTCAAGAATGTTAAGTTTCTACACCTCTTGCTGAAAGAAAGGGCAAGTATTTAAACAACCATGGGGGGGAAAAAGTAAAGACTAACAAGTGTTTGAAACTTTTTCTATCTTTTTGGTATGAATCAAATCTGAATTTTATTGCTGTGAGAGCAAGATGGTTTTAAGGTAAGTTTGAAGGTCTGGAATTGAGAACTGTGATCAATTTCATTTCATACAGACTGATTTTTATAATGATGAGATTATATAGATAATTAAAATTTTTATTACATCAAATTCCATTTGACTGTCACACCTCAATACCTATGGTTAAGTTAAAAAAAATGTGTTTCAAAATGAGAAAGGCAATCTATCCATGAGATCATGTGGCACAATGCTTATTTCTTTATAGAGGGTAGATTTACAAGATGGGTTTCCTAAAGGAGACGAGTTTGATACATTCAGCTTTATTTCAGAGGAAAGAACAAGGGGCCAAGAGTTGTACTAAGGCAGATTTTTGGCACAATATAGGGAAACATTTTTGATTAATTTAGCTACTCTATCATGAAATAAATGGAGTCTGTTGCAAAATAGGGGGGTTCCCGCATTACTGGTCAAAGACTAAATAAGTTTCTTTTCATAGTGATTTTTATTGAGTTAGCAACTGAGATAACATATAACTCTGAAATAATGTTTTTTTTCTTTTAACCACAAC
This sequence comes from Myrmecobius fasciatus, assembly GCA_023553655.1. NCBI lineage: Eukaryota > Metazoa > Chordata > Mammalia > Dasyuromorphia > Myrmecobiidae > Myrmecobius > Myrmecobius fasciatus. Next base: position 84,160 of record JAJPUD010003220.1, read on the forward strand.
TCTTTTTATTGTTTTGCAGCTCTTTTGAAAATTACCAGTATTTTGTTGGGGGACAGAAGAAGAAACCTCTACCCTGCAACTTATGCATTTAATTTACAGAAGTATGTTTTCCTTATTTACTTTAAGAATGTATAACAGCGGCCGCTAGGTGGCGCAGTGGATAGAGCACCAGCCTTGAAGTCAGGAAGACCTGAATTCAAATCTGACCTCAGACACTTAACATTCCCTAGCTGTGTGACCCTGGGCAAGTCACTTAACCCCAATTGCCTCAGCAAAAAGAAAAAAAAAAGAATGTATAATGTTTTTGTTATTGTTTGTTGAGGTATATACACTTGAGATAGAACTGCTATCAGAACAACAAAACGATTCTCCAGTTAAAACTCTACATTTTTTATTCATGAGTGTTGGTACATCATAATATTAACTATTTTCTCAGTAATTTAAGTTTAGCAGTGACAATGTCTTATGCCATTGCTGTCCTTGTTTCTGCTATAAATCAGGAAGACCCATTTCTTTTTTCTTTTCTTTCTTTCTTTTTTTTTTTTTAGGAAGACGCATTTCAATGGTAGAAGACTATTCATGTAGACTCCAGTTTGACAGAAGATAATAATCTAGTTCCAATGTTCATTTTGAGGCATAGATATTTTTCAAGAAAAATCTATTTGGTTTGAGGGAATTTAATTTCATGAATATAGAGGAAAATTTTAAATTATGGTTGAGATTCAGTGGAAGAATTAGGGGCACATTGGATTCAAATTGGATATTCCCTTTAATCAGTATGTTTTTGACAAGTAATGGATTAATCCCTGGAGAGCTATCAGTATGCAGAATTGAAAAATATTGCATATTCTATTTCTTCTAATTCACTGGTTAAAAGACCTACCAGCTAATTTAAGTAAATATGGGCAACTCTGAATTTAATATGTACTCAGAAAAGCTATATTTTAGAGATTTGCAGATTCCCATATAACTTATCTTGCTCTCATTTGCATATGGAAATATTTTTGGTATTCACTCAATACACTCTTGCTCCAAATTTAAGTGGATAGGAAGAAATCTACATTTAATTACTGCATTTAATTTTAAATTTTTGGAATTATGACCACTCCATCACATTTTTCTAGATGGGAAACTATTTCATATAAATATGATGATGATATAATGGAGTCTTAGAGGATTTTATTGCTGAATAAGGAATAATTAACATTAAAAGATTTGTGCCTAGTTTATACTGTGACTTTCAGATCTTTTTCCATTGCATTGGGAAACAGCCACTACAGAATAATCACACACTTTTTTTGTCAAGGCTATCATGCACTCCAGAGCATTGTATTTTGAATGTGACATCCACTTCCCCATCTAGGGGAAAAAGTTTTCATGTGATACCTTTCTCAGATCATCTGTTAAGTTAGCCAGTTAATAGAATCAGAACACAATTCCATTTGTTGGAATCACTTTGAGAAATGGAAAGCAGCCTATAGTATAGGTTGAGCTTATGTTGCTCACAAAGGACAATAATATTGTGGATTCCACTTTTAATACTAGGAAGAGGGGAAAACTTTTTAAAATTCTCAAGCACATTTAAAGAATAATGTGGATATATTTATTTTTATATCTTCAATTAATATTAACAGAAGAACATATGGAAGATCCCATATAATGGGATCTTCTGTTTACTGCAGACAATTGAACTTTGGGGTCACTTTCTGATTCCTCATCTTTTGCAAGAGAATCTGTCTTAGAAATCTTAGTCCAAAGAAGCAGAAAACATATAAGTTTTTAAAAAGTAGTATCAAAAGATTTGGGTCAGGACTGCTATTTTTTGATTATGAAAGGCAGCTTTATCTTTATGAACCTCAGCTTCTACAATTCTAGACTGGGAATAGAACTTGTGAGACTAGGTGGGAATACTGCCATGAATATTTTTTTCCAGGAAAAGAGGTACTAACAGGTAAAATTATTTTTATCCATGTAAGAAATTTGCAGCAAGGAAATTTCTTCTAATGTATATCAATACCTACTCACGAACTTGTTCTTCTTAGAGAAGTTAACCTATTGACAGTAAGAGGTTAAGAAATTTTCCCAGGGTAATTCAACTAATATAATGATTCTTGTATATATCCTGCTTAGTGGCCAGCTCTCTATGCACTTTGGTGTCCATAAAGTGCCATATAAATGTAATTTATTGTTATTTTGAAAAATACATATATAGGTTTTTAATATATTTTGGAATCGGCTATTAAGAGAGACAGGATAACCTTTACCTTTAGATCAAAGGTTCTCAACCTGAGACCTATAAACTTAAATACATATATATATATATATATATTAATTAATAGGATTTGTCTTGTAATCCTATGGATTTTATTTTAGGCATTTAAAAACAGAATAATAAGAAATTTACTCAACCCAAAAAAAGAACTTTTGTTTTCCATCTGTACTGGAAAGAGTAATGAATTTGGTTTGGATTCCTGCTCTCCCTGTTACTATCTACAAATAAAATTTGGGTTTTCACCATCATCAAACTTCAGTTTTCTCATATATGAGTCTCAATTCATAATGTGCTAGACAACTTACTGTTTATTATCCGTGTGGTAGAGATAATAGTAACTATGCTTTTACTATCTAATGTACAGGATTTTGTGGATTAACTTAAGTGAAATAGCATTTACAAAGCACTTTATAATCAAAACACATGACATTAATGCTAAATAATATAAGAATTCAAGTGGATTTTTTTATTGTGTAATACTTTTTCGACACTTAGGGGTCCAGAATTTTTGTTATGGAGCCTTTTTCAGAAATGCCAAGTGGTCATTAGTATGGCCCAAGTTATCAGCAACTCTGGCCTTTGCCTACTTTCTCTGGGACTTCTTTTAAATATTTACAATTTGCATGGTTCTAAAAGATCTGTGCACAGCAGCCAGATGACTCAGAGGGTAGAATGCTGGACATGGAATCAGGAAGACGTGAGTTCAAATTCAGATACTTGCTTGTTATATAATCCTGTGCAAGTTAATATTTGCTTTAATCTACTGAAGGAAATAACAGATATTCTAGTATCTTTGTCAAGAAAATGCCATAGATAATATGACTCATAGCATCATAAAGAATTGAACATGACTGGACAATAATAAAATTTCTATGGACTTTGATGGAATTGCAAAAAGTTATTAGTTTTAAATTAAAAATTAACTGTCTTTTATAATGGAATATTCACTTACTTTAAAATCTGGAAATTTCCCATTAAGGGAATTTGATGTTCAGTGATCTATTATCTTTAAAATCAATTCTATTTCTGGTAAAAATTAGTGGTACTTAAATTGGGGTCTACCCAATATAGATTTCAGTGGCTCTGTGAACTACATCACAAATATACTTTTTCAATATTTGATAGCTATATTTCAACATAATTGTTTTACTTCCTAATTGTATGTCATTTATTTTATGAATTTAAAATATTCTAGGAAAGAATCTATGACAAAAATTGGGTAAGAATTCTAAATAGGGGCAGCTAGATGGTGCAGTGGATAAAGCACCAGCCCTGAAGTCAGGAGGACCTGGGTTCAAATCTGGTCTCAGACACTTACCACTTCTAGCTGTGTGACCCTGGGCAAGTCACTTAACCCAAATTGCCTCAGCAAAAAAAAAAAAAATTCTAAATAATATTTAAAGTACTGCTACATCTACACTTCTAAAAATTCTTAGATTCTTTGAACTGATAGCCAATTTATCAGGAAATTGGTTTTCATTTATATATTATGTAAAATAATCAAATATCTTGGGAAATATTATCTTCTTTAAATGAACAAACTTGATAACATGAAAGTATTTTGTGAACCTATATATATATATATACATATATATATTTACAAATATTAGCTATTATTTCTTGAATCATTTCAATGCCACTAATTCCTGGGAAAAATATTTGATATCAAAGATTTATAAATTAGTTAGATAGTTAAATTAGTTTAGTACTTCAAGCAAAAGATAGTTGAATTTGAAGAATGAGAATCTGAGTTCAAATATTCTGTGACTTTATGGGTAGCTAAGTGGCACAGTAGATAAAGTTCTGGGAGTGAAGTCATGAAGACTTGATTTCAAATGTAACCTCAAATACTTATTATGACCCTGAGCAAGTTCTTTAATACTGTTTGTTCATCTGTAAAATGAGAAGGAAATGGCAAACTACTTCACTATCTTTGCCAAGAAAACTCCATATGGAGTCACAGAGAATTGAGCATGACTGAAACAACTCAACAGCAACAAAAATGACTACATATAAACTATTTTCCTTAGTGTACAGATCTTTCAAATCAGGAAATTAGTTAACCACTAAGGTTCCTTCCATTTTTAAATCAATAAGTCCATAATCATCTTTAAGAATTATAATAGAAAAGTCTACTACTGCACATAGAGAATAATCAAACTTCTCTCCTCTTCCTAAGAAGTATGCAGATGCTTTTTTTTCCTATAAATTTTCTTCATTCAAATGAAACATAGGGACTTACTTCATCTAGTCGCCGCTCAGTTCCCAGTGCCAAAAGGTTGTTGTATTCTCTTTCAAGAATTTGTCTTGCCTGAAAACAAATTAGAATTACTGGCACCCAACAGGCATTCTAAGTTATGTTCACTACCTGAGCAAATATTTAAAATCTTGCTTTAATTTACTTATTTGGCACTTATTTAGAAGTAGGTAGGGGGCACAAGATAGAGTAATAGAACTGGGGTCAAATACAACTTCTGGCACTCATAAGTCAATTAACACATATCTGCCATCTGTTAAATGGGGCTTATACCTATCCCAAGACTATAAGGATAAACTAAGAGAATAGTTGTAAGGAACCTTGTATACCTTAAAGAAATTATTTATTATAAAGCATTAGAATAGAGCTCCCATATTGTTTTTTTAAATAACTGTCTTAACTTTCCTGTTTCAATTCTACTATATATATGTGTGTGTGTGTGTGTGTGTGTGTGTGTGTGTGTGTGTATATAAATATATAAAAGAGGGAGGATAGAATGCTACTAAATCATGTGTAGATGTATTAAATTCCAGTGGCCACTGGCTTTTATTTGATCCCAGTGAGATGTAAGCCTATTGACAATTTAGACAAAGCCTATGAAGAGTGAAAAATTCAGTCATTTATCTGAATCATTTTTCTGCATGATTCCCTATTACTTTAAGTAAAATACGCTGCCTCACAAAGTATTTGGAGGCCTGGCAGCAGAAAAATAGAAACTGCTTGACCATTTGTTAAGTGCAAAGAGGGATTATTGAATAGGGTGGGAAATACCCATGGAATAATATAATAAGCAAGTCCCAAGACATGGCTCTACTCCAAACTCAATATATGACCTTGGGCAAGTCATAAACTCAGTTTCCTCATCTGTAAAATTGGAATAATAGCACCTCCCTCCCAAGGTTATTGTGAGGATTCAATGGGATACTAATTCTAAAGTACTTAGTGCATTGCCTGGTACATATTAAGTACTGTAGAAATGTGAGCTGTTGTTATTACCATTAAGAACTAGAGCTCACTAAGAAATGGTGTCTGACCCACGTTTTCATTCTATTTTTCTTGCTTCCCTCCCTTTTTACAACATGGCCAATAATGGAAATATGTTTTTCAAAACTTCACATGTATAAAGGGTATCATATTACCTGCTTCCTCAATAGGGGAAGGGCTGCAGAGGAGAGAATATCAAACTCAAAAGGAATAAATAAATGAACAACAAATGATCCTCTCTTACTTTGGTTGTTTACTTTCTAGAATAATAGCCTGTCTTTACATACATATCACACCACAGAATTCAATGACTTGCCTGTGTATTCTGCGTAGGAATCTGCAATAATAAAGCTAAGCTGCTGTAGTCGAAATTCTCGTCCAAGGCTATAAGGGACCCATGCACGCCACTTTCAAGCACATTATTTGCATACTCTCGAAGTCCAATGGCTTGTATCCAGCGAATCACTCGGTCATTGCTCCATACCAACACATCTAGAAAGAAAGGTCAATGATAACCTTGGGAGACTAGGATTTATTTCTGAACCTCTATCCACATCATTTCTTGACTGATCCCTGCTGTGACAGAAGATGACTATAAGAATCCATTCCACTTTTTCCAAGCAAATTGTATGCTATCACTGAACATGAATCAGCGGACTACAATCTCTATTTTACTTGTTCTTCTATATCTTAAGCAGAGTGTGCCACTAAATCAAGTTTTTTTAACTACTAGTTGGGTCTCTCATTTGATTTCAAAGCCCTTTTACATGAAATGAGATCCTATTTGAATCAATACATAAAGCAACATAAGATGTAGGTTCCACAGCCGTTAGCCCAGTTCAGGTTACACTTGTCAACCTTTTCCTTAGAGACTCAGAGAATTCAGACTTAAACATGCAATTTGGAGGTACCAAAATGAGCTAAAAACAATACAGTCCACTTCGGACTACCTACGGCTTTGATTTCTTCAGTGTGTTGGGGCAGCCTTTGCCATTTTTACTACACACAATGGAAAATGTTTACTAACCTATCCAGTTACTACTAAACTTCCCAGGTAGCTTAGCAAGTGACAGCAGTTATTTCTAACGTTTTTTTTCTTGATCATTTTGGAGATGCTAACTTTTTTTAAATAGTACTCTGTATTAAGTATGAAACAGGAGTAGGTTGTAGTGCTTGCTCAAGTCTTTGCTAACCTAGATTGGTGAAATAGAGACAGCGGCTGCAGAAGCTTGTCTGGTTTAAAAATAAATGCAACCCCTCCAACAATACTGTATTCTTTAAGCAAGTATTCCAAGTTCAAGAGTAAGCAATGATGCTATTTAATAAATACAAGCAGATAATAAAGGATATAAAATGCTGGAGTAGGAATCAGGAAAACCTCAGGCTATTTGTTGTGACTCTGGGCATCCTTTCTCAGTCTTGGTTTCTTTATCTATAAAGTAAGAATGATAATGGCACCTACCACTCAGTATTGCTATAAGGATAAATTGAAAGAATTTTTGTAAAGTGCTATGCAAGTATCAGCTAATAGCCAATATTTCCCCAAATTTCTTCAGGGATAACTGAAAGCCCCTTTCTCATCTTATTAATTGAAATAAAAAACTATAAATGTAATAATTTTCCAGGGAGCAAACTTTCTCTCCAAATTCCAATTCTTTTGCATACTTTGAACCTATATAGTAAATGGTTTAGTAGCTGAAACCTAATGTGTCATTACATTGAATTCAATGTTGGTATCCAAATGCAAATGATTCTTTTCAGATGGCTCTTTGATTAAGGTCAAGGCTAATTAACACATTAGACAATAACAGGGATCTAAGTCACTGGGGGGAATTATTTATATACATATGTTATCAGATCAATTGTAGAAAAATATGATCTCATAATCTCTTAACACATAAGATCATTTGGGTCACCCTCCTTCTGAAATCTTCATTCCACTGTCCTAGACTGCTCCATAAGATCCTAAGTCCTAAATAACAAAATAGCATTTGACATGGGACTAACAGGATACATTTCTCTCTTCTAGACCTACAAAAAACACGTCAAGACTACAAAGTATATGTCAATAAAGGCAATACAAAGTAATTTAGAAAATCATACCTTATCTCATTAGGGCAAAACCTATAATTGTGTTCAACAACTTTTGTTAGGTCAACAGCAGACTTCCCTCTTGGTTTCTTATTAGTTCTCATATTTCAATTCAGCCAAACAACACTGTACTTGAAAACAACCTTCAATTTTCTAGGGGTCCCAAAATAAAAGGAAATGAAACAATTCAATTTTGATAATGGAAAAACCACCCTCTTGGTGCTAAGTAAAGAACCCAATGAAGTGTTACAACAAATGCCTGGTATATGCTTGTCAACTCTCCAGTGAGCCGTATGTAGGGAAATAAGTTAAGCAATCATAATATCTTGTATGCAAGACCATCCTAGGAGAACTAATATTGTGGGCTAAGAAATGTGGAGGGAGATCAGCATTCACATTGTTTTTGCAGCTGACAAATGACATCAATGCTGCCAGACACTTGATAAGCTTTGGAACAAAAGAGAATGCTTAAATCAATGATTTTTTAGGGGTGATGGGGAGTATTTGTTTTTTAAAAGTACAATATGGCTTAATAAAGGGGAGCTATACACTAATAGATATTGATTTTTTATAATTCTATTTATGTCAACAAAGTAGAAAAAGAATTAATATTTAGGAGTCATCCCTTTTGTTTCTTCCCTCAGGAAAACAAAGTGACCTCAAATGAATATAGAATTAAAAATGTATTTTTTCTATAATCTTTTTTTTAAATTTTCACATCATTCATCATTTAGAGAACTCAATGTTATTCTTAAAGAAATAACAAAATTAACTGATCCATTTTTTTTTGTTTACAGAATAACTATTAATTGAGGAAGAGAAAGTATTTTAGCATCACATTCTTATCATAAAGCATCAAAAATGGGTAGTGACCTTAGGATGAAATCTTAGAGCCATCAAAGTAATTGTCCCAAAAGAAGGAAAAACATTGAAAACCACACTCACATAAAGGGACAAAACACATGGAGTTTCTGGGCCTAAAAGTCAAATTACAATGATATAAATTTGGAATAATCTAACATAAAAATCATGAGACTTTTATCTGTAATAATCTGTTTTTTATATATGAAATACTACCAAGAAATAAACAGTGGCATGAATACATTTTTAGCATCCTATTATGTGAACTTAACAAATTGAATGAATGCTTTTAAGTGCTCACTTTGTGCCAAACTCTCTGCTCAAAGAAAACTGCTAAAATGAAGTACACTGAAAATGCTCCCAACATGTAGCAGCACTTCCTTTATCTTAATGAACCCTCTTGCCATTTATAAAAGGAAAAAGTGAAAATAAGAGAAGTGCTGATGTGCTAAATATACTGTTTTGGGCAAGAAGTAGTTCATTTTAGTCAACTATGTGTAAAAAGAACCATCTGATGAAAAGTCAATAAAAGTGGAGTGAAGGGCGAGCCTAAGTTGGTGTCTAAAAGTCTGGGTTTAAGTTTCACTCATGTCAACAAGTCACATAATCTCTCTGACTGGTAGTCTCCTTATCTGTAAAAGGAGCCTAGGTCCCCTAAACTTCTTGTGTAAAAAGCACTTCGATAACTAAAAAAAAAGTTATGTAAATGTGAATTTGGGAAAATAGAATCTGGATCTATGATTTTACAAACGTGAAGAAATCTTGGGTGGGAAAGCTTCCTCTGCAAGTCAGCAACTTCTCTGTAATTTATAGCTTTAATGAATCATCAAGAATACTGAGAAGTTTTGTAATCTGACTGATGTCACACACTAATGATGTCAGAGATGGATTTGAGTCCAGATCTCGATGACCTTGAGACCAGCTCTCCACTAAATCACCTGTCACAAATGTTCTTTGTTAAACATAAGAATAAAATTACATATATTTGTTATTATATTTTTTCATTCTTGTCAATCTCAATATTTCTCATAAACATAACCAAATGGAATCATCAAGGAGAATCTGACAATGCAAGGAAAAATATATTTTATCTAGGTAGAGAATGTCTTACCTTTAATTTCATGTTGACTTGCTTCCCTTCTCCTTTCCAGTTCCTTCCTGTCATAATTCAACCTCTTTAAACACATAATTCCATACTGCAAACTTGTTCTGTTGTGTTTTTAAAAGGGAAACAAACATTTGAAAAACATAAAAGGATAAAACAAACAAAAACATAAAAGCTAATTAGTTCTTAGTTTTTTTCCCAATATATGCATACATATTTATAAAATTATATTGCTGCACAAGAAAAATCAAATCAAACCAAAAAAAGAGAGAAAGAAAATAAAATGCAAGCAAAAATAAGAAGAGTGAAAATGCTATGTTGTGAATCACACTCAGTTACCACAATCCTCTCTGTGGGTGTAGATGACTCTTTTCATCACAAGATCATTGAAACTAGTCTGAACCATCTCATTGTTGAAGAGAGCCATGTCCATCAGAATTGATCATTGTATAATCTTGGTGTTGCCATGTACAATGCCATGTACATTTCACTCAGCATCAGTTCATGTAAGTCTTTCTCTGAAATCATCCTGTGAGCGTTTCTTAGAGAACAATAATATTCCATAACTTATTCAGTCATTCTCCAACTGATGGGCAGCCACTACTAAAAGGGCTGCCACAAACATTTTTGCACATGTGGGTCCCTTTCTCTCCTTTAAGATCTCTTTGGGATGGAATACTGCTGAATCAAAGAGTAGCCCTTAGTTGTTTTTTTCTGCTGAGGCAATTGAGGTTAAGTGACTTGTCCAGGATCACAAAGGTAGGAAGTGTTAAATGTCTGAGATCAGATTTGAACTCAGGTCCTCCTGACTTCAGGGCTGGTGCTCTATCCACTGCGCCATTTAGCTGCCCCAGTTCTTAGTTTTACAAAAGTTATTTTCAAGCTTTTGAAGACTTCAGTCAACCAACATTATAATTCTAACAGACATTGTGATCAAAAAAAGAAAAAGCAAACTATCTAAACATGCAAACGGTATATTAATTAGCATGATTTTTTAAAAAAAATTATAAACTTTTCAAACAAATAATGTACATGCAAATACTAGGAAAGTGAAAGAAATAGAAAGAGATATAGAAAAGATCCTCAGAGATCACAGTTTTGCCTTCAGGAAACTGATTTATGAAATAATTTGGACTTAAGTTATTCCCTTCCAAGTGTATATATTGAGCAGCATTTATCTACTCATTGGATTCTGCTAGGTGTGGAGGAATATGCAAGAGAATTTTAAGAGAAACAGTGCCTGCCTCTCAAGAATTTAGTGGAGTAAAGGAAGAAAAGAAGGAACTAACAATTAAGTTACAATCTAAACTAATATGTAACTTAGGTCTCCACATGAAACAAATGCTTTAGGTAATAAATGGAATTGGGGAAAAGAAAGTGGAGGAAACAATAAATATTAGAATATGGGAAGTATATCAGGAAGGAAAAAGAATTTGAGTCAGTGCTAAAAGAGAAAAAGAAGGCAGCTTTTAGGCAAAGGTGACCTAGAAGAAGTCAAAGGATTTAGCTTTTAAAAGAACCATGGAGAATATCTAGTCCAACCTTCCATTTTATAGATAAGGAAACAGATTTGAAGAGGAAGAGAGACTTGGCCCAGTAAAGTGGCAAAGTTGGTAGTTGAACCTATGTAGTCTGAAACCCAATTCAGCATTCTTCCCCCTATACCATGTTGATAATTGACTATGATAATTTGAGGAAAGGTGTGGAAACCACCCTGAGCCTAAACAATGGACTAAGAAGTTTGAAGAAATAAGTGTTTCTTACATATCCATTAAAATCTACAAAAATCAAGTTCCTTAGCACAGCACCTGGTATATGCTAGGCAATGAATGTTTATTAACAGACTGATACATTGATACGATTTGTTTCTCATGTCCCTTACAACTTCATTGATATCTGGGAAGACATATTAGAGCTCTGTACTTGGAGTCAAGATGACCTGAATTTGAATTTTCCTTCAATTATATTTCTGAAAGGTTATTTAACCTTTCAGATCTTATTTCCAAACAAGTAATATTAAGTGCTGACTACTTGTTAGACATTGTAATAATCACTGGGGATACAAAAAAAAAGCCAAAAGGCAGTTCTTGTCCTCAAGATGCTATTTATCTCACAAGATAACTGTGAAAATCATATGGGATAATGTATGTAAAATATAAATCCTAAAATGATTTCCAAATATTAGTTATTAGTGTAATACACTGACTTTAGAGTAGAAAAAAATCAGTTGGTTTCAAATCATTGTAAACTTGAGAAAATCTCTTAAGCTCCCAGGTCATTTCTTCCTCATCTTTACAATGAGATGGCACTACATGGACTCTGAGGAGCAATCTGGCTTTAGCTCTTATGTTTCTTTTACTGTGGAGAATAAAAAACTTCTTCAGTTGTGTCCCCGCACATTTGAAGGTAACTAATTTCTATAAGTCTGCTCCATTAGAGTACTCAAGTTCTCATCAAGTTCTGGAAAATGTGCATTTGTAGAAATCTTTTGGGAACATAGTATAATCAAAGGAACAACACATCTGCAATGGAGAAATATTGTATCTGCTGCTAGGTATCCTCAAACAACTCTATGAATCTCAGTTTCTTTCTTTATAAAATGATAGGGTTTAATGAGAATGGCCTCTAAGGCCTCTTCTAGGCCTAAATCTATGAATCTTTGAAATATGTGATTATGGTGGCAGTTTCAATTATCTGCTTAATATTAAATTCATATATAAATCACTATCTACATTCATTTATGTTCTCTGTAAGTATCATGGAAGATGTCTTGAATAAGGTCCAAAAAACAAAGAATGTCTATTGATGGTTAGGTTTTTTTACACACTTCTATTGGTAGATCGCATGGGGGCAATAATAATAATATCTATTTTACAGGCCTGTTTTGAGGATCAAATGGGATATGTAAAAAAATCACTCCCCAAATCTTCAAGCACTATATAATTGTTGTTATTATTATTATCATTAGATATTCTTTGAATTGACCTTCAGAACACTCTATTGTGTTGTTAGTGAAAAATTATTCATACTGAATAAACAGAATGTATGACAACTTGCATATTATATTGACCTGCAATTTTTCTAACATCTAAGATCTAACATCCATAAACATGTATTTCTTGGGCAAAATTTCACACAGTTACTATAAATTCACAGTAAATTAAAGTAGAACTAAAGAAGAAGGGAGAGATTAGGCTGGAAAATATTTGGTCTTTTGCACAATGTTACTTTTTAGTACCAGTATTTTTAATGAATCAGTTTGAACTGCTATCATTCCAGAAGGATGAAAATTACAATAGAAAGCTGCCTGGTGGGATTAAGTAGGCTTCAGACTGTTACCATTGATTATGTGTTTAAAAGAATGACATAAAACGTCAAAGACATATAATAGTAAAAATGATAGAAATAGAACCACCATATGAGCAGATGAGATTAATATGAAGAAAAGCATAAATCCCTTTGGAAGACTAAAGGGAAAACATAGATAAGCATCACAGAGAAGGTGAGGGATTATTAAAATGATGTGAGTAAAAAGACTCATTCAATTGTTTTTCTATTGTGTATGACTTCATGACCTCATCTGATGTTTTCTTGGCAAAGATATTGGAGTAATTTGCCATTTCCTTTGCTAGCTCATTTTACAGATGAGGAAATTGAGGCAAATGGAGTTAAGTGACTTGCCCAGGGTACCACACATCTAGCAAGTGTCTGAGGCCAGAGTTGAACTCAGGGAGATGAGTCTCCCTAACTTTTGGTCTGGCACTCTATCCACCGTACTGCCTAGCTGCCCAAGAGGAGAGACAGTACTCATATCATTAAAACTCATATTTACTCAAGTGCCAAATTATTTTAGAAACATGGAGGAAGAAGATATGGGCTTTATTATTGTAACCATAGAAATCCATCCAGTAGAGATTTGGTGTAGTGTTGTGGTCTAATGACTTATGTGTTTTAACAATATGGCAATACCTCTTCTAAATTTCATTAGAAATGAATGGTCTTAGATCCTCAAAAACTATGTCAACAAGCACAAATGCTTGCAGACCCTAATAAGATGGGGAAAAACTTCTTAGTGAGTTATGTAGATGTCAAAAGAGATTAAGTGGAGAAGGTACCCATACTGTTGAAATCACAGATGAATGAAATAGTGAAACATTAATGTTAAGGACAGTTAAAAATGGCTAAAAAAGAAGAAAATAAACCAATGAGAAGGTTCTTGGAATATTCAACTATCAAATGATAAGGACCCATGTAAGGATGACAGCAGTAAGGATAGAAAAATGAGAGAGAAAGACACTAGAACATTTTAAAGGGAGAGTAAAGTATTTGCTAATTGATTAAGTATAGAGTCTGTTGTCAGAGGACTATTCAAAAATGAGTCTGAGTTTTTAGCATGAATGATAAGAAGAATGGAATATCAATGATAGAATGTTGAAGTTGGGAGGGAGAAAGGTTCCTAGAAATATAACAGGTTCCTTAAAATAGATATGTTACTCATTTTCATAATTAATAACTCAGACATCAGGAATAACTCTCCTACTTTGAATTCTATTCATAATTATTAAATCTTTAGGAATATCATTTCTACATTATCTATATATAATATAGATATAAACATATATGCATGTGTTTATAGATTTGCATGTACATATATGTAATATTTATGCATGTGCATTTATATCATATACATAAATGTACAGTATTATTCATTAAGAATATCAAATTAGCTAGCACTGTTCTTATTCATGAAAGCATTCCATCCCTATGCCCAATTACATGGCCTAAGGAGGGGCAGATATGTAACTTAGTAAAATAGAAGGCATAATCCACTATGCAGGAGTTCTGGCATCTGCATAGATATGAGAACAGAGAATAATCGAATAAAGAGGCAGGGACATGTCACAAGAAGTTGCCTTTTCGAAAGCACAATGGTTTTGTCAAATAATATATGTCTACTATAAGAAACAGACTTTCTACCCAGTTTATATCATGATTTCTTTCACTAAAAATAAGTATTTTCTTGATATGGGGTAAAAATAGGGATATATAGTTTCTTCAGTCCACATCTAGAGAATTATGTTCAGTTCTAAGCAGTATATGTTTAGAGGGATTATTAACAATGGAATGCATCTACAGAAAGGCTTCAAGGTTAGTGAGAGGTCTAAAAACTTAATAAGCATTTAGTGTTTTTTAAGTACTTAGCTTGTGCTAAATGTTAGAGATACAAAGAAAGGCAAAAATAATCCCTGCCCTTGAGGAACACATTTCTGAATGAAGTAAGCAGCATGTAAATATCTAGCTACATATTAAATCTATAAAACTCAGATTTTTAGGAGGTAATCTCAGAGGAAAAGGCCTCTTGTAGAAGGGGAGATTTGAACTGCATCATGAACAAAAGCAGGGAAGCTAAAAGGCAGAGATGATGATGAAGAGTGGTTCAGGCTAGAGTGGACTTTAGTTCAAAGGCATAGTGATATATCAGAGCACTAGCAAGGAAATAAATGTTGCTGGGTCATAGACAATATGGACGGAAGGAGGGTCAATGGATGAAAAAAAAAACAGAAAAACAAAGAGTATTTAACCTGGAAAGGAAAGCTCTTGAGAGCTATCTTAAATATTTGAAGGGTGTACAACTCCTAAAAGAAGCCTAATTATTTTGTGGGTTTCAAGGGGTCAAACTATGACTAAGTGAAAATTAGAAGAATCAGATTTCCACTCAATATACTGTAGTGATTTCTAATGAATAGAAATTGCTGGGCAGAAACAAAATGGAATGCCTTGTGAAATGGTGACTCTCTGTCCCTAGCATTTTTTCAAGTGGAGACTGAATGGCCACTTGTCATAACTAACGTACAAGAGATTCCTGCACTGGATACCAAGTTGAACTAGATTCCTAAAGGAATTTCCATCATTAGCATTTCTTATAATCCACAAAACAACCAATTGCAGATATAAATATGTACATTGGATCTAATAAAGAAAAAGGATTTTGAAATTGACTTATATTACACTATGATCTCCACTCAATATGGTCAGAGAACAAATGAAGAAATTGTCTTCATAAATTGAGAACCAGTTAAAAATACCTTTGCCTTTATTCTTATCCATTCATAGGGCCTCTTTAAACTTTTCCCCTTTTCAGTGAGTGAAAGCTTTACATTGCTAAGCAGTGTATTTTCCATCTCTAACTGGATTACATACCACAGTTTTCCCCTATCTTCAAAGAGCAGAAATGTTTCCTTCAGGAAAAAAATAAGATCATCATAGTCAATTAAAAAAATCTGTCTTTCTACACTTCACTTTCAACATGTTCTTTGCATATAAATTTTACAAACTTTTAAAGGTAGAGATGGCTGTATTCCATTTGGATCTACCTCATAAATAACTGCTGCCCCATTAAAAATCAATAAATCCCCAATGACAGTTTTTAGAAGGATTATGGATACCCTTACTATTCTACACTGAATTATATGCTCTTGTTATACAACATGCTTTCAATGTGCACTAGCTGAGCTCACACTACTGTATCAGAGATCAATCTATTAACTCCATGTACCTGTGGAAAGTTGATATGTGCTGATGCTCACTATGACATATATTTTGCAAATACTGATTTTACCTGTTTTTCTTATAAAAAGGCATATTATCCATTTTGATTCCATTTTGATTAGTTTGTGTGGGGAAAAATAACCTACCTATGAAAGCTATCCACCATTTTTAAATGTACTCGGAGATCTTTTTTCGTCAGATGATCTAACATTCTCGCGTCTACCAGGCATTCCATAAAGTAACTTCTGTATTGAGGTAATCCCAAGCTGGGAAGCCACTCATTACCAATCCACTCATGATTCATATCACCATAAGCCAGGGTCTGCAGAAAAACAGGACACTATAATTTATTTATAGCAGTCAGTTTCCAAGCCGAAAAACAAGATGGCAATATTATCACATAACCTATTAAAAAGCCCCACTAAGCCTAACTTGTTTGTTTAATTTTCATGATATATATGAAAGGAGCACAGTTCAGTCATGCTTAACAATTTCTCTCTGCCTTATGTTAGGGAAAAGAAAACAAATAAACAAACATTTCCCTATACAAATGGAAGTGATTGATGGCTTGGTTTGTACTTGAAATCAGTGTCATCCCTCATCAAAAAACAAACAAACAAAAAACAAACAACCCAAATAAAAATGTCTTGACAATAAGGAAATATGATGGGTGAAATACATCCCTAACTATAAATAGATCCATCTCACTATGTATCTTGAGTTACACATTTACAGTGTGGGTGCAATAGGACTGTGTTGAGTTAAATTGGGCAGTTACTCTCCTCAATATGGTTGTAAAAGAAACTGCAAAATAACCCTTGGGATTTGAAGTCCAATGGTTAAATAATTTAATGACAGGGAATTAAAATACTCTAGGGCATTCTTACAAAATGCACTAGTCTGGGTTTATTTTAAATAAATGAGTTCAATTTAACAATCAGTGCCTGCTCTTTGGAAATATTACTGCAAAGCACCATGTATTCAATGATAGAGATGAGTCAGAAGGCTCTAATTTTAAGAAATGTTCAGAGAAGTGAGGTGATGAAATGCACAGAGAACAGTGATAGAAAGGAGAGGGAGGAAGACACTAAGGAGAGGGTGAAATAGAACACTATGATTAATTTGAGAGAAAAGAAAGACTTGAATGAAGGGAGTTATCAGATTGCAATGGAAGTGCATGGCACAGGATTTCACTCCAGGAACTGTTAGCAAAGAAGTGAAGACAAAATAGAGGAGAATAAGAATGGAAGATGAAAAGTAGATTTTTTTTTAAATGCAGAAGGCTGTTTAATTGTTTTCAGTTGTGTCCAATTTTTCTTGACTTCATTTGGAGTTTTTTTGGGGGAAAATACTGAAATGGCTTGGTATTTCCTTTTCCAGCTCATTTTACAGATAAGGAAATTGAGTCAGGTAGGAATAAATGACTTGTTTAAGGTCACACAGCTAGTAAGTGTCTGAGGTTAGATTTGAATTCAGGAGGATAAATTTTCCTGACTCCAGACCCTATGCTTTATCCACTGTGCCACCTAGCTGCCCCAAAATATGGAATACATAAATATAAATATAGGAAGAATGGGCTAAAGTTTGAAAAGTGGGATGGAGTCAGTCTGCAAAGGGCCTTAAATGAAAAAAAATCTTAAGTTTATTCTTGACTCATTAAATAACAATGCCAGGAGGGAGTGGGGAAGGGCTAGAATGAAAGCAGAAAGACTAGTCTGTTTTAATACAATAGTTCTGACAAGATGTAATGAGAGTTTTAACTAGTTGTAGTTATGGGGAGAATAAAGGGCAGGATAGATATGATTGCAAAGTACAGAAATCAGAAACTAGATACTCAAAAATGATTTCAAAGTGATGATGACCTTAAGTGACTGGGAACATGGTGATGGTGATGTCATTCATTAATGGAAGTAGAATAATTAGAAGAAGGAGGGCAATGAAAGTTCAGTTGCATTTGGATTATCAGTGAAATGATGTGATGGAGTTATAGATTAGAGAATCAATGCAGAGATGAAGAGGTAGAATTTCCAAGGGAAAGAAAAGAGAAGAATCTCTTGGGGTACCAGATTAAGGAGTGGGTAGGTAGGATGAGAACCCAGGAGAAGAGATGGGGTCATGATGTCAGAGATGTAGAATGGAAACTATTGGATCCTAGGTCTAGAGGTGGAAAGAATTGTTTTATAGATGAAGAAACATCAAGTAACTTGCCTAAGTTCACATATGTCATGCAGAGGCAATATTTAAATCCAGATTTCTGATTCCAGAATCAGTACTCTTTTTTTCTGTACCATGCTACCTCCTTTTTTTTTTTTTACATTGATGTAGTCATTGGTCTAAACCAAAAACAAAAGGAGCGTGTGTTCTTCCCTCATATGTGCTAGGTATGAAATGAGTGCTTAAAATTTTCTAATTTTTATTGTGATTATTCTGGGTGTACAGATGGCTTTGTGAAGAGTTCTTAAAAATGACAATTCAGTCTAATATCTCATATCTGCTTTAGCATGTGTCTAGGTAAAGGATACATTATATAAATGTATGTAAATACACCCACATAAATGCATGTACATAAATACATTCACATGTAAACCCATTCATTCAATACATATATATATGTATATCTACACGCATAAATGTATCTATTTTTTAAAAAAACAATATGCATACTAATTGTTTGATTCACACTGAACATCCAAGTTCTCTTTGAGCAAACACAACATGGATGATCTAAAGTCAGGCTCACAAGATGACTATCTAATGGTTGGCTAATTGTCTAGTACTGTGACCAATGTGAGATTAAATAGGACACAGTATCAGTGATGACCGGATCACACTTCCAATGTGAATCTTCCAAGAGCCCATTACTATATGATTACCTCATACCCCATTCCCTCAGCCTACTTCCAGTGTTGAACAGACTGAGTTGGAAAAAGAATATAGGGTTTGCTAGCATTCATTGAATGCCTGATGTCAAAATGAACAAATGAACTCTGCACTAAGGAAACATTTTAAATATCTAAATTGAGATCCTCTGCTAAAATCTTAGATAGGAAAGCACTTTGAAGGTGTTGGTCACTTAGAAATTGTCTTATGACTGGAAAATACTAATTGTATCTTAGTTGATTTTTCCTTTTAAAATAATATGGTTTGGTAAATGTATCTGCTTGTAATGAGGGGATATTTTTAAAATATATGTGCTGTCATTTTAAACATGTAAAATGAACTCAATATCTTACAATGTTTATGATGCTAAAAAAAGACTAACATGGCTTCTTGTCCTTGTTGCTTGCTAATTCATATGAATTACTATGAATAAACAAATCAGTTTGAACATAATAAATTCATACCTGGGCCCAGCTTCCTTCCTCAGATTCTTTCTGTGTTAGTAGAAGAAGCATGTAGTCATTAATAAAGCCAGGAAAAATAAAAGACATCAAGTTAGTCCAGGGATGGGAAATTTAATAATCATGGTAGTTATGAAAAATTTAACAATTCTAATGAGCACACAGATGATTATCAACACAGATTTGTTTCTCACAAGTGCAGTGCCCAATTAAAAGGAATTTTTAAGCAATTAGATTTTTTTTAGCATATTTTTATACCTGCAAAAACCATGCTGAGTTTTCATAATTTGGGAAATGTTGTTTTTATCATCTCTAAATTTTTGTGGCCATTTCTGATGAAAACATACATCTTTCAATATTTGGTCACTAAGGAACTTGAAAAAAATTAGCATTTCCAAGAAAATACTAAATTTGAACAATTTTACTTGAGATACTTATCTCAATTATCTCATTTAATATATACATATAATATATATTATATATGATGCATATAATATAACATAATATACTACAATAATAATAATAAAATAATTTCAATTAATATCAAAAAAGAAACACTTCATTTTCAAATCCATCTAATATAAAAAATCTCTCTATTATTCATAATAACCTTTTTCCCTGAGCATAATATATACATCAGGTATTAAGAGGTTAACTAATCTGTGCTAAATTGTTCTTTA
This sequence comes from Myrmecobius fasciatus, assembly GCA_023553655.1. Lineage (NCBI taxonomy): Eukaryota > Metazoa > Chordata > Mammalia > Dasyuromorphia > Myrmecobiidae > Myrmecobius > Myrmecobius fasciatus. Next base: position 104,300 of record JAJPUD010003220.1, read on the forward strand.
AATCATAAAGATGTTCAGTTGTTGAAAAATAATTATGAATATCCCACCTTTGATATCTTTAGCTGTAAAATTAACATAGATACAACTCCATTTGCAAAACTGTGTTCTAAATCATTCAGCCATGAGTTACTATGCAATTTAAGAACAAATGAAACAAAACCTTTACACTGATTCTAGAAAACAACTGTCATCAAAGCAGTGTTATCAGGGCCTTGCAACCAGGAAGCCACAATGCAAAGGTCACCAACGACTCTTCAGTCCCTTTAACATCCTTGAAACAATTACGCTTAGCAGCGTCTTAGCAAGAATAGTTAAAATAGAAAGCTGCCAGATGGCATGGTTTCACACCAATACTATAAATATAACTGAGATGACCAAATAAGAGAAACAACATGAATCTTTCATATATCCTATGTTAAAAACATACTCTGAAACCCTTTTTCATACAAAAGGCTAACATGGCTCAGTTCCTATGAGTCAATTGCCAATATTGGACATGATTACAACTGTTATAACTAATTCATTCAAGGTGATTTTTAAAACATTATATAATTTCCTTTTTTCCCTTTATTAATTGTTTTATTTTTTCTGGTTATACATGTATATGAACTTTTTTAATACACATTTCTTTATGAGTCATGTTGAGAAGGAAAAATCAGAAAAAAGGGGAAAATCATGGGAAAGAGGAAAAAAAAACAGAAAAAAAGAAGTGAACATATAATTTCCTATGGCAACTCTCATGGTTTATGGTTTTCAAAACTATTAATATAAACATGTTTTTTGGTTGTTTGTCTTCAGTCGGAATAAAACCAAGAGTACTGACCGTTTTGGCTGGAGCTGCAAGATTTTCCATTTCTTCATGGGTCACCCAAACATTGCCTGAGGGCTAAGGACAAGGCCCACAAGGAAGTAGGTAGAATCCACATTAGGTAAGCAGTAGTAAAGAAGAAAGGCAGCATCACTGTAAGTCAACAGCGGATAGCATCACTATCAACATAGCTATGTTCTTGCCTTAGAGTGAGCACACAACATGACAGAGAAGTCCACAGGGCTTTTAAAAATCTTTTATGTTTAAGAAGATTAAGCAATAGAAGGCATACCATTTATTCTAAGCAGACTCATAATCAACATTCTGTTATTATTAATCAGGAAAAGGAAGGAATAGGGACTGCACCTGTGATTTCATTAACATAGGGAACTTCAGATGAGAAAATTCCATCTATCAATGGAGATTGCCACCTTTTCTTTAACTTAGAGTTGCTCTGTGCATCTCTCTTATAAACACAGCTAGGTGCCCTGGCCAAGTACACACATTCTAATATGGTCTCTATATTTACTGAATGTAAGTCTTTTTGGTCCCAAAGCCACTTCTCTATACATTATGGCACAGCTGCTTCTCCAGAAAAAGGGTAAACAGAAAATTCATAAATTGCAAAACAACAGGAAAAGAAAAATCTCTATTTTTTTTTCAGGAGCAACAGAGAATTGACCCAATGTGCTAGATATTCTGAGAAACAGTTTATGACGGGTTATAGCATAATATCTTCTGTTGTGTTACACAAAATAATGTTAATCATGAATATTGTTACTAGGAAGAGAACATGAATTTGCTAGAGTCATGGCATCAAACACACATCACATTATCTTGATCATTTCTTCCTTTTACTATTTTGTTAAATCTATAGCTAGGTGGTCCAATGGATAGAGTTCCAGGCTTGCAGTCAGGAAAACTCATCTACTTAAGTTCGAATCTGGAGAGAGTTTTTGCTATGTGACTTTGAGCAAGGCACTTAACCCTATTTGCCTCAGTTGCCTCATCTATAAAATAAGCTCGAGAAGGAAGTGGCAAATTGCTCCAATATCTTTGCCAAGGAAACCCCAAATGAGGTCATGGAAAGTTAAGAAATGATTGAAAAACCATAACAAAATACTCACCATTCATATATTTTGTTTTGAATGAAAAAAATTTTAAAAAGTTATGTTTTTTAAAGTTATCTGTATTTTGCTTAAATGTTTTTCTAAGAAAATACATTTTTCTTTGTTTAATCATATTTTGGTCATGTTCAAGGCCAAGAAAAGCTAAATAATTTGCTTACGGTCACATAGCTAACAAGAGGCTAAAATGGATTCAAATTTAGGTCTGACTTCAAGTCCACTTTATTCACTTTATTCTGCCAATTGACCAACAAGAATTGAGCAGCACTGAAGAATATTCTACTTAGTATGCAGAATTCTATTAACTCTGCTGGTTTTTAAAGCAATCTTCCATTAATATGCATTCTATAATGAAACTGTTTTGTAGTTCATCTAAATTTAGGGGAATAGGACAAATTGTAGATAAATTTGGAACAAGAATTCATTTTCCAAGATATTCTAATTTCATTTTAGATCTAGAAATCCTGAGATATTCCCCAAACTCTATGTGATATCCTAATAAATATAACAGTTGTTGCTCTCTCTACAACAATTCAGTTTCTTGGTCTTCCAGTTCTTAAAAGTGATCAGCACTGTAGGATTTGAAGACTAAAGGTGTTGTCAACCCAAATTACCAGCACATATTTCCTATATCCTTATATTTCTGACCTTGATAGTCTCATGAATAATCTAATTAAAATATATTTGGGCACCTATTCTCTGATTGGCATGCTCATACAGTTGACCAGAATAATAACACTGAAACAGAAACATTTTCAATTTTTATAAGAAAGAAATTTAGCTCAAAACTTCATATGCATAATCCCAGATGATGATTTTATTTAATTGAACAAATATTGATTAAGCATTTGCTTTCAGATATTATTTTGGCTTTGGTTATTAAAAAAATTAAAATGGTTTCTTCCCTCAAGGAGTTTACATATTAAAATGACAGAAAGAATATGCCCTGCCCTGACCATCCTGAAATTTCATCATGTACTTGAATTCCAGTTTATTCAAGATAAAAACCAAAAGAAAAAAAAATTCCTAGAATTTAGAAGGCATGGAAAGTTGTTTTCTTCTTGGCTTATATAAGTCATATTCCTTTTGACAAACATAAAACTTTCCCCATCAAATGTCAGCCTGAACACTTGAAATATTAAGTCATTTGGAAGAAATGGATTTTATAGAAGTCTTAGGAGTGCCGACTATACTCACTCAGCTGTCACTCTCTTCTTTCCACCCAATGATCCCCATGATTTGCCTGAGTTACTTTACTTAATGTTTGTTCAAAGTGCCCTTCACTGATTACTAAAGAGAAAATTAGTTTAATTCAATCTTGATCTACAAGTTTGTTGAACCAGTGCCTTAATTTAGACCCTCAATAATGAAAATTTTGGGACCTCTCAGACAAATGTTAGGTTATACCATGGAAAACTTCATTTGCTTTAAAGGTTCAAGAAAAAGTCCAGATTCATTTAAGTAGTGGTTTGCAAAGGACCAAGTTAGATAACTGACTTTGGCTGTCTTACAGTCTTTCCAAGTAAGGTGAAGTATATAACTGAAGCAATTTTTAAATCACAGATGACCAACTTTTATAATAGTAGAATAATAATAATTTTATATAATCCTATATAAAGTTATAAATATATGTATATATTTATATGTATATAAGTAAATTTTATATAGGATTTTAAGAGTTACAAAATCCTTCATAATATGGTCTCTTGTGAGCCTCACAATTTCCCTGAAAGTTAATATTTCCATTTAACAAATGAAAAAAACTGAGGGACAGAAAGGTTAAAAACCTTGCTCACTGTCACTGAGATGCCAAGATACAAATGTGGTATTCCAAATGTGATACTGTGGAAAGGAATTAATTCTCCTTCTGATATTACCTGAGTGAACTACCTGAATGGGCCTTAGATAAATTGACCTTCCTTCTACCTTCTTGCCCTTGTTTGTAAAATGAAAAAGTTGGACTAGATAGATTCTGTTATTCTTTCCAGTGCTTTTATCTATAACCCAATGACTTCAGCTCCAAATTTAACTGTGATACTGGGTGGCCACTCTAAGTAGGTTCCAAGGTTATTGACCCTAATTATTTTACTATAGTCTCAGATTGTAAGGAAATCAAATAATTGGGCAATTTATCACTGCTCTAGGCATCATGAAAAGTCCATAGTTTCCACAGTTTTACTAACTAGACATTCCTTGGGTTAACAAATTCATTAATTCCTTAAAAACAAATACTTTGTGCTTCCTCTGAAATGCCTTAAGTGCTATGAAGAAGGCTCATTAATTCCCAATTTACTGGATGTTGCTTCTAATCATACTTTCCTATGGCTAGAGTACTGAAGATTAGAATGTGAAGTCAGCCTGGGTGAAGGTCTTCTTTGAGAGGATGGAGAAAGCAGATGTGGAGGATTTGCTGCAACTGGGAAGCTCTGAAACAACAGCAGGCAGCAAATAAAGCACAAGCAGGACTCCACCACCACACTTTTCCTACTTAAAAGTGGTCAGGGCTCCACTGGTCAACAGCAAGTCAACAACCATTTGTTTAATTATTGTTCAGTCATTTTTAGTTGTTTTGAACTCTTTGAAATCCCATTTGGGATTTTCTTGGGAAAACCACTAGAGGGTTTTGCCATTTCCTTCTCCAGCTCATTTTACACAGAATGGGCAATAGGTTCCACAAAAGCCAGATTTGAACTCAAAAAGATGAGTCAATCTAATTCCAGATCCAGCCCTTTATCTGCTATATCACCTAGCTGCCCATGTATGTTCTTAGTAATTAGCAAATCCTACAAACTATACACTGTAAAACAGGAATTAGTTTTTTTTCTCTTTCTATCCTATATATCAATCATATTGCTTAGCATGTGATAAATAATTATATTATCAGATTACTTCAAGGATAAATAATTAATTATACTATTAGATGTACTTTAAGGATAACTTTGCCTAAGTGCATGAAAATCTTCTAATCTATCCCACTGAATATCTACACACTGAATCCCATGTAGTAATCTCTTGGGATGGCATATCTAATTTATTTAACTTTACCTGAATTATATAATTTGACTTAGATACACAGGATGGCCAAAGTATTAAAGAGTACAATGAGGCAGCTTCCACAGGACAGTGAAATGAGCATTGATTCTGCACTTCTGAAAGTCATTTAAATACCATGGACCTCTGATTCTTCATTTAAAAAAGGAGGGGGTATATACTAGATGTTCTATGAAGTCTCTTCCTACTAGATAACTATGATTTTTTTAATTTTCCTGCAAAAGTTGAAATTACAGTTTGAAAAAAAATGATGGCTAGATCCTTTAAAAGTAGATTTTATATCTCTGACACTAGAATCTAATCTTTGGGGAGGAGAGGGAAATAAATGATGAAAATGGATATTGAGAAAGTCTATTTTAAGCTGATATGTAAACATATATAACAAAAGAAATACTTTCTTACTCATAATTCTTAATCCATTAGATAGCACTCTGGGCTCAGACTCAGACTTCAATTCAAGGTCCAAGTTCAATATTTATTAGTTGCATTACTATAGCTAAATAACTTAATTTCTTCAAGCCTTGTTTGTACTTTTCTGAATAATGGGGACAGTTATAGATTTGAAAAGAAAGCACTTTATAAACCTTTAAAGTAGCATTTCATTATGAATTATGATTTTTGAGCATTACCTGAAAAATGAAATTAAATCATACCATTTGGAGTCATTGATCCTCAATGTACTTTTCCCCCCTCTTACTCTTAACTAGTGTACTAAGGATAAGGAAATAACAAGTAACTCCAGTATTTGCCAAGAAACCCCCATGGCTCACAGGGTCATGGAGAGTCAGATGCCATTGAACAAATGGACAATTTTATGAGACCTGGAATAGCACCTATGATGTGAACCTCTCAACTATATTTAAGATCATCTAACAATCCATCAAACTGTCATCTCTTTGAGAAGGACTATCTTTTTTTTTCCTTTTCTGTATCCTCAGTACTTTGTGCAATAACTGTTACATAGAAAATGATTATTAAAGCTTACTGACTGACCATGTCTTCTGAAGAGGCAAATTTAGGCATGAGCCAAAGAAAAAGACTTAAGTGTCTGGGATGCCATGATAGGGACTTTAAAAGGGACTTAAAAAGTATCATAGGGTCAGAAAGTTCTAGATCAGCTTTTATTCTGTCCACATTCTCTAGAGACTTGTGCTTACTGAAATTTTCCTGAGTGTCTGAATTTGCCACTGACTTTTCTTTGTTATTTTTTGGGGGATATATGGAAACATGAAGGCAATTTAGAAACTAAAGAAGAAAAATTTAAAAACAGATTATGAAGGGACATTATCCAACCTAGCACTCATGAAAAATTAAATCTTTATTTAAGCAGGAAAACAAAAGCAGGAAAACTGCTTAAGTGAAAAATAGGATATTTAAAGGATTCATCACCTATCTGGAAGAAAGGATCAGTCTTAGAACAATATTACACACACACACACACACACACACACACAAAAGATGAAGCTTTCTTATAAATGCTCCATTTGGATTATGTGAAAGGGAAATAAGCATCTCAGTTAACAATCTACATTTGTGGATGCTTATTCAAATGCCTAGATCTTTTTAAATTTTCTCAGTCATTCTTAAAACACAGTAGAATACTCAGATGATAAATGTACCTTTCCAGTCTGATAGGAAAGATGGCTGTATGCAGGAAAACTTATTACAAGCAGCAGCAAGGTTAATGAAGAGCAAGCTTCATCTCTTCAGAATAATTCATACTAATTTGGAAGGCATGTTGCCATAGTTTCCCAGAGCAGACTTCAAAATGCCAGCACTGTTTAACATGGAGTGGGAGAGGAGACAAGTGGAAAGTGACTCACCGTTCTAGATGTAGGGGGAGCGGAGGGGCTTGTTAGGGAAACCATCTCCTGGATTGCTAATCGGAGTTTCAGGCGATGCAGAGGATTGCTGATTCCTATTTCTCTCTGGATCTCTGTGTCTGACAGAGCAGACATGATAGCACCGCTCTTGACATTGGCCCGGCAAGCTGCAACATACCAAGCAGGCATTCCCAACCACAGCTATGGGGATAAGGTAAAGGATGAAATTAATAATTACTGACATCCAAATTTCTCTTTTAATTTAGTTCCTCCAAAACTGGTTTCAATAAATGATTCTTTTGTTTTAAAATCTTCTTCCTGGAAGCTCCGTATAAGCATGGGAATTCGCCAGATTAACAACACAATAGAATCATAAGAGTAAGGGCCTACACTGACATAATGTTTGTAAAACTGACCTTAACAAAGTATAAGATCTAGTGAAAGGAACATGCTATCTATATTTAGGAATTCTGCCTTCTTTCTACCTAGTTGATCTATGAAAATCATTTAATGATTCTGGGGTTCAGTTTCTACAGCTGTAAAATGAAGCTGGACTTAGTGAACCCTTCAGCATGAGTTCTTTACATAGAGGATAAAAACTATCTTATTTCTGGGAGGCAGAGCCAAGATGGCGAACTACACACAGCGTTCTCTGTGAACTCCTGAGATCTTCCCTCAGACCCAGACAAACTGAGCCTCCGAACTGGTTCTGGAGTGAGGGCTCCGCCAAACACTTGGACTACAACGCACTTCTATCAAATATCTACTTTGAAAGAACTCCTGAGGTCAGTTTTAGACGGGCAGGGGATCCAGCAGCTCCCAGCGCTCAGACGCCAGGGCGCAGCTGGGGTGCAAGTCCGGGGCTGGGACAGACCAGAAGATTTTAGGCTGCCAGGAAGTCCCTGGGAGACGCTTGGGCCACTTTGCTCTGCTTGCGGGCAGGTGCTTTGGCAGGTCTACCTTTGGTAAAGGGTGGATTGAGAGCAGCTGAAAGTGTGGTCCTACTGCAGATCTAGCCGGATCAGCCCCAGACTGGAAGTCAACTCGGCAAATTGCCCCAGGGCAAATTGAAATTGCTGCTGCTGCAGAATTCCCTGCTGGTGACTGATACCTCAGCTGAAAATCATGAGCAAGAAGAAGCGAGCTCTCACCATAGACAGCTTTTACAGAGAGAAACTAGAGAAGTCCCCAGATCCTGAGATTCTGAAAACAATCCCAGATAAAGCCACAAAGGCGGACTTAAGCTGGTCTCCCTTTCAGAAGGCTTACCTGGAAGATTGCATAAAGAATCTCAAAAGAGAGCTAGAAGAAGATTGGGGAAATAAACTGAGAGCAGTACAAGAAGGAAACATCGCCCTGCAACAGAGATGTGAAAAACTGGAAAATAAGTCTGGTGAATTGGAAAAAGTTGCCAACTCACTGGAAAATAAAATTAGTGAATTGGAAAAAGACAACAATTCACTGAAAAACAAAATTGGTGAATTGGAAAAAGTCACCAATTCACTAGAAAATAAAAATAGTGAATTGGAAAAAGATAACAATTCAATGAAAACCAAAATTAGTGAATTGGAAAAAGACAACAATTCACTGAAAAATAAAACTGGCAAAATGGAAAAAGAATGCAATGAACCAAAAAATTCAATTGGCCAGTTACAAAAGGAGCTAAAAAAGATAAATGAAGGAAATAATACCTTAAAAATTAAAATTGAACAAACTGAAATGAATGACTCAATAAGACTTCAAGAATCAGTCAAACAAAAACAAAACTATCTTATTTCTAATATTTCTATAATTGTATTTCTCTATAATTGGTTTCATGTTGTAGTCCTATATATTTTATTTTATGCCCTTAAAACAATTATTCCAAGAAAGTGTTTTATAATCAACTCTCCAAACTTTTAAGGCCTTATGATTTATATCTTGCACTATAATTAAAATGAGGAAGGGAAGAGAGGAAAAAAATCTCCCAAGCCTTACTCATCAGGAAGAATGAGATCCTTGATGTAAATCAACTCCAGTAATAGGGAAGGGAAGAGAAATCAATTAATCAGTCAACAAACATTTACTGTTTGCTACCTGCTGGGTACTCAGCTAGTTCTTGGAAATACAAAGACAAAAGAAAAAAACTGAACAATTTTTTTGTCCTCAAGGTATTTATATTTATTGAGGACAGAAATTATTATCGGGACAAAGTATTAACCTAATATCAAGAAGATGAAACACATGGGCATCTACTGAACATAGAAAGGATACTCAAATCAGGCTTTTGAATGTCTATTTTAAAGTAGGAGATGGTGCCTCATATTCTAAAATACATAAGAATTCATGAGAAAACTGGGCTCAAAATATGCACATTTTGCTAAAATGTAAACTTTTGGTGTTGGCAAGATGTTATATAATTGGATGAATAAACTAAGTAAGGGATTTAGATGTGATGAAAAAAGTAATTAATTGATATGGCACCATCAGAACTAGAAAGTTTTAGAGAAAACTGAAAAGACCTCTATGAAATGAAGCAAAGTAAAGTGATCAGAAGCAGGGACATAATATCTATTGTGACCACAACCTTATAAAGAAAAACAACTTTGAAGGATTTTTAGAATTCTGATTAAGTGATAACAAACCAAACTTCAGAAATTCAAAGATCAGCCAATCTACTCACTTCCTACCAGAGATGATGGTATAGTACAGAATGATTCATATTTTTTGTATGTTGCCAATAGTGTTTTTTGTTTGCTTGACTATCCATATCATAAGGGAATTTCTTTTGATTTATTGGTTTTTATAGTTCAACAAAGGAGAGGGAAAAATAAACGAAAAATATATGTTAATTTTTTAAAAATCAGTTGAGAATCAGGAGATCAGGAAACTTAGTCTAAAATCTAGGATGTCAGATTCCAACATACATTTAGAATTAGAAGGTGCCTCAGACATCATCCATTCCAATTTTAAAGATGAAGAAATTGAGTCTTAGGTGGCAAAGGAAACAAAGAACAGCAAAATAATTGTAACATACATTTCCTAACTCTTGTCCTTCCATTTTTATAATTCTATCCTAAGTGATAGAACGGAATTACATATCATCCTGGCAAGAAGGTGTGCATAATGATGCAGAGTTTTTGGACATGGACAGTTGCTTTGCTTGACTTATTTTCTTTTTTTTGTTGCAAATTCTCCTACTACCCCATTCCTTTTTTTTCTCCAATAGTGGGGATGGGACATGACGGAAGGAAGAGAAAATAATTTTTGCTAATTAAATAAAATATTAAAAATAATAGTATCCTAAGGAATCCTATCTCTTTCCCTATTGCTGCCCCCTCTTTCTCCTTTACCTTCTGCATTCTATAATGTTCACAGGCCTACCCATCAAAACCAAAGTGCCTGATTTGACTCTTGGCAATTCTACCATTAGGTCCCTAAATCAGTGAGTCTGATCTGATTGATGAAGCATAGCAATAAACACTTAAATCAGAGATGATTATGCCTTTTCATAAATGCTACTTCTGAGTACCCTTTGAGTATTTTTTGACATGGATGAATTAGAGTCAACCCAGAATTCACTTACACATGTCATTCACAACAGAATTTGTACTCATGGATATTGGGGTGAAAAGTTAAGAACACTGACTCAGTGTATTACTTAGCTCATTCATCGTGCTTGTTCAATTTTATGATTTGAGACACATCATGAAGCAATTATAGGCCAATTCCCAGATGCCTCAAGGTAGGCTTAATTACTGCAAACTGTGCTGCCTGTCATTTCTTAGCACATTAATGTCAGTTGATGCTAGAACATTTTTTATATTCAAGGATTCACTTATCACCCCAAATAATAGTCTTCTCACTGGCAAGCTGAGAAATTTTTAACCATAATGAAATAGAAATAAAAGGGAAAAAAAAACTTAAAGGAACCATTATCATTCTTTTGGGGCTTATCTGGTCAAATATGCTGCCAGTAATTGATTTTAAATCTATTAACTTCAATGACCAATTTAAAAAGTAAGAAAATCTTTGCTCACAAACATGAAAACATTTGCTGATAGACACAGAAAAGTATGACCAAAAAGTGAAACTTAATTCCTTTTTTCTCTCTCTCTGACTTCTTTCTTCCCTCTTCCTATCATCCCTGTCTCTATCTCTCTATGTTAGTGTCTCTCTGTTTCTCTGTCTCTATCTCTTTCTATCTTTCAATATCACACATACACATATATACATATGTATACATAGATGTACATATGCATACACACATCACACACTCATACTAGTCTTTTAAGTCTTTAAGGTAAAGAAGTACTAAAAAGCACAGAGAAGAAAATGACCTATGTACTGCCAAAAAACATAGTTGCAGGGTAAGAAGGGAGGTACCAAATATTGTTTTTGAGGCATATTAAAACGAATCCTAGGCTTAGTAAAATATAATAAAATGAACAATTGTCTCTAATAATAGAGTTACCAATAAAAACTTAACTGATGACTCTGTGATAGACTAATGGCACCCCAATCAGGAAGACAAGTCAATGTAGCAATAGAGACCAGAAGGCAATAGATATTTCCAAGACAAGAAACCAGTATCTTACTTTAGACCAGCATTGGTGAATTTGTGTGCTAGCATGGTTCTTTCTACTATTTTCGAACCGCGTGTTAAATTCAGCAGTAGAAAAGAATTCAGTTCTAGGCATAGATGCAGTTCTCCAGTATTATAGAAGAGTAAGGAGAAAGATTTTGGAGATGCTATCATTTGATGATGAATGACAGTTACTCACAAGGGTCCTATTGGTTCATGGGGTCCAGCTTAAAGAAAATTTCTTTGACTCAACTGCCCTTCCATGGGATTCTTTCTTAGCATATAATTGCAGGGACTTTAATGATAACTTGGTCCAACTACCCCGTTTTAGACATGAGGAAGTAGAAAAAAATGAAACAATTTGCTTAGGGACACACAGAAAATCTGGAGGAGGAAATAACAAAACAACTGACATTTTTGCCAAAAAATCCCCAGATGGGGTGTCATGAAAAATCAGACATGACAAAAATGACTTAATGACAACATAAAAAAATAAATATCAAAGCAATTGTCAAGGTCCCTCTACTTCTACAAATGGAGTTTTCATTCCATTATATGGACAAAAGCCCAGGGACAAAGAGAGGAAGAACTTTTTAGATGTCTCAGAGTAAGACATGAACATGAAATAAATGGTTGTCAAGAAACATCAAAGCAAATAGAAACTTCTGTCACCAAATATCAGTAAATTTCTGGGTGTCATAGACACTGCACTTCTTCAGGAGAGCCCCTCTTCTTCCCTCTGAAATGACCTTGGGCTTTGAGGGTCTTTTTGCTTTATCCACCTACTTACCTCTAGCCATGCAACCACTGTGGGCCCATCCCATTGGGCAAAAGGTAACCCCTTTCTTCGGGCTTCTTCCAAAAGTTCATGCCTAAAGCATAAATTGATTGCAAATTGTTATTTGTGGAATGTGGAACAAGATCACTATAATTATAAAAAATGGCAACATTAACCCAATTCACCAATCTTCTTTATGAATTCTCATGAAAAACGATCAAATAACTAAGTCTTTTATGTCTTGAGCATATGACTTTTATGGCACACAATTCTCTTCCTAGAAATACAACATTAAGTTTTAAGTGGCATCATTTTTAAAAATTAGTTCACTGTTACATTAAATATGTATTTCTAAGAAACTACTTTTTGCTATAACAAACATATATTTGACATTAAAGTCACTTACATGCATCACATATATATTAAAGTGGAAGATACTGTATCCAGAAAAATCTGGTTTTAGATTTATGAATAACAAATTCTTAGAACTGTTTCCGAAAATAATCTATTACCATTTTAAGCTTGGTTAGGCCTCAGTTTCATGTATTGGTACTGTAAATAGTAATTCAACAGCTCCACTAGGTTGAAATACAGAAAACAATTCTAACATGCTTGCATACTCATATACTTACTCTCAAATCTTTAATGAAAGTCAAACCTACCACTTTATAATAAAATGAACAATTGTCTCTAATAATAGATTTAACAATAAAATCTTAACTGATAACTTTGTAAATTGTACTTTCCTGCTACAGCCAGGCAACACTATTTGTCCTTAGCCTTAACCTTAATTTCCACTGAATAGTTTAAAAGGATTTACTGCTGACCTAATACATATCATTTCATAAAACTAAAATCAATACATCAATATTTGATTCATTCTCTAATTAAAAACATATCCTATGTTCATTAGAGTTCTTCCTATGATACTGAATAACAATAAACTTGATCTAAATTAATTTATTTACACTTTAACTCTGATTTTCAAGTTGACCTTTAAGGTATTTTTAAAAAATAATCTTGTACCTGTATTTACAGACTCCTAGAAATAGTGTCTGCTGATACATGTATTTATGTAAACAATTATGCTAGGGCATTATATATACATCATGCTAGCTTATATTAATAAAGCAAAAAAAATACAAATGAAAATTTCTTGTAACACTGGAGCTTATCCTGTGTTTCTTATTGAGATGTTAACAGCATTGATGCAGTAAGAAAAGCAATGAGGAGGAAAAGAAACAAGCTACAGTTACATGGATAAGCATACTCATTAATCACTTGCTATTTCACTTTGACAGTAGAGACAGGATGCATTGATTAGGTCCACATATAAAGCATCTGCTATCTAGAACCCTTTGTTAGGATGCTGCACAAGGAATTCTCTAAGCAATTGCTGGGTAGAGGCAGGAAGAGGAGAGAAGAGAGGGAGAGAATTATGATTTCCACACAGTTTTGTTGTTTTTCCATTCATTCAGTCATGTCCAACTCTTCATGACCTCATTTGGGCTTTTCTTCACAAGATACTGGAGTAGTTTGCCATTTCCTTCTCCACCTCATTATACAGATGAGGAAACTGAGGCAAGCAGAGGTAAGCTCAGAGTCACCCAGATCTGAGGCCAGATTTGAATTCAGAAAGATGAGTTTTCCTCATACCAGTGTTTTATTCACTTATCTGCTCCTTCTATATAACTCCTTTCCATTATAATCCTAAAAGAACCATTAATTAGAAACCAACCTTGTTCAGGACAATTTCAATTTGTTCCTAGAAATAGATATGGCAATCTAGCAACCAACAACTGCAATTCATTGATTTTGACTCAATACAATAATAGAAATTCTTACTTTTATTACATTTAAACTTCACAAAGTAATTTCCTTATAGCCACTCAGTGAGGTGTAAATATGGTATAAATATCTTTGACTTCTTTTACAGATGATGAGCTAGCTAGGTAGCACAATACATGGAGCATTGGGAGTCCAGGAAAACCTGAATTCAAAATACAACTTCAGACACTAGCTTGTGTGACTCTGGGCAACTCACTTCACTATGTCACTTTCCTTATCTTTAAAAAGAGCTGGAGGGGCACTAGGTGGTACAGTGGATAGAGCACCAGCCCTGAAGTCAGGAGGACCTGAGTTTATATTTGGTCTCAGACACTTAACACTTCCTAGCTGTGTGATCCTGGGCAAGTCACTTAACCCCAATTGCCTCAGCAAAAATAATAATGATAATAATAAAAAGAGCTGGAGAAGGAATGGAAAGTCATTACAATTATAAATAGTACAAACTAAAAAAGAAATAATGAAACTGAGTCTTAGAATAGGAAACTCTGCCCACAGTCATACTCTTATAAGTAAAGCCAGAATTTGAACTCAGGTTTTCTGCTTACTCCAAGTCCAATGTTCTTTTTACTATACCAGAGTGTTTCAATACAACAGAAACTTAATATTGCACTAGAAGTTAAGAATACTATAGGTAAAAAAAAGAAAATCTCAAGTAATTTATAATGTAGTAGGAAGAACAAAGTAAAGACACAACTGAATATATAATGAAGAGCTGTACTTTGTAGGGAAGTTATAAGTTGGGTAAGATTTTTGAGTAAAGAGAGAACAATACAACAATAGTGATGAAATATAGAGGGAGTTTCTCAGGGCAGATAGATGGCACAAAGGATAGAGTACCAGTTCTGAAGTCAAAAGAACTTGAGTTTGAATCCAGCCTCAGACATTTAATCTTATTGGTTGTGTGACCCTAGCCAAGTCACTTAACCCAAATTGCTTTGCCAAAAAGAAAGTTTCTTTATGTGATTGGACTAATCTGTACCAAGAATAACTGCAGAGTGGGTAGAAGGGAAAGAGAAGTGGGAGTAGGAATTGCACTTTTAAAAATTCTGCTTGCTTTATCATACCATGTCTTTTGACTGGATTAACTGATGCTATGAAACATGGAGGAGATCTATGGTATAATGGCTAGAGACTTAGGTTCAGAGTCTGGAGTAAGGAAACTAACCACTTAACACTTACTAGCTATGTGACCTTGAATATTATTTACATAAGCCTCAGCTTTCTCATCTGTATAATATGAACAATAATTTTGGGTCTAAGTAGCAGGAACACTAGCTTTAGATTTATAGCATTTGGATTTAAATCCAGCCTCTGCTTCTTACTACCTGCATGAGTTTGGATATGAACTAACCCTTCTGTCCTTAGTTTTCTTATCTCCAAACTGAGTGGGATGGATTTCATTTGACGATCTCTAAGGTCTCCTCCAATTCTATATCCTGTGATTCTAAAAGAACATAGATTATACCATTAAGATTGCCATAAAAAAGTAGGGAATGCTGGAGAAGGGAACATTGTAAAATAAAAAAATAAGACAACATGGGAAGATTAGTAACTTCGATAAAGAATGTGTCTAATTAAAAATCTATAGTCTATATTTATAGATTAGAAATTTATAAATATTTCTGTAGACATAAATCTGAATTAATAATTGTTCAGTAAAATGCCAATCCTTTGAGAAATTTTCACTTTCAATAGTAACTTTCATTTTTGTATCTAGAACACTAAGAGGTACATAGATGGGTTTAGTGGATAGAACACTTGGCCTAGAGTCAAGAAGACCTGAATTTAAATCTGGCTTTAGATATTCACTAGCTGTGTGACCCTGTTCAAGTCACCCAAGTTTTGTTTCCCTTAATCTAATGGAGGAAAAACCACTCTAGTGTCTTTTTCAAGAAAATCCCATGGGTAGTATGGTTCACATTTATCATATCATGTTTCTTGACTGAATTAGCTCATCTAATACTATGAAACATAGTGTAAGTCTACGGTGTAGTGACTAGAACCTTAATCTACAACTGAAAAATTGAAGAAGAAATCTTGGACAATGAGCATCTGACAGTGATACATATATGCATACATACATACATACATACATACATAATGGGTCACTGATCTCCTTGATATTCCAGGTATAGAAACTCCTACCACATATAGTAAAGGGGAAATCATCTTTAATTTATCCTGTAGGCACTGGAAAGTTAAGTTACTTGCCTATAGCTACACAGATGGTTTTGACTTAAACCTAGATCCTCTTGCATCCTAGATGTAATACTACATTAATTCATTGGGAACAGTAAAGGTGCCAAAGAATATTGAATATTAAGTGACTTCTAAGAAAGACCTCATATTTGGTGACTCATATTTAGTCTTTGGAGAGAAAAGAAAAGGTAGGCAACTAGAATTGAAGCTAGACTTCCAAGAGAATGAAATTTAAGACTAGTTAAAATATTTTATTTTCTCTTCATCTTTTTATCACTGCCTTAATCCCTTATCACCGTAAGAAAGCATACTAACAAAACCAAATATTTAACCTGGTTTATTCCACGTTTGGGGAAGAATTATAATATCAACAAAAGCTAGGCAATGACACCCCTAGAAGTGAGGATTATTTTTCTATAATTCAACACATGGTTTTCAAATCCAAAAGATTTTGTCACTCAATAAATACTCAACAACCTTTGATGAAAAACTATAATATCACAGACAAATCTATACATATTCACAGAATCTCAGACGTAGAAGGGACTTAGGTGATAATGAAATGTGACTCAAATATGAAAAGAATCCCCTCTACAAAATTCCTGATGAGTCTAGTCTTCCTGCAGATCTCTAATGGAGAGGAAAACACCTTATTTCCCAATGCTGCCCAATTCATTAATGGTTAGTCTTATTTTCTATGGAATTTTTCACCAATTGTCTGACCTCTGAGTTTAAGCTTAACAAATCTAATCCTTTTTTAAACAATTGTGGTTGAGCCATTTCAGTTATGTTTACCTCTTCAAGATCCTGCTTGGGGTTTTCTTGGCAAAGATACTGGGAAGGGTTTGCTATTTCCTTCTCCAGTTCGTTTCACTGATAAGGAAACTGAGGCAAACAGGGATTAAGTGATTTGTCCAGAGTCACATAGCTACTAAGTGAAGCTGGATTTGAACTTGAAAAAATGAGTGTTCCTTGCTCCAGACTAGTTCTTCAAATGAAGACACTTGTCATGTCCCAACCATACTCCTCATTATATTAAAATATTTCATTACCTATGGAAAAGAGATTGTTTAAAAGGTAAAATGTTCACAAGAGTAATTATTGTGGATGCTATGAGCTTATCTTTATAAATATTTCTTCCTTCTCTCCCTTCCTGCTTCAATTCTACCTACACTTAAAAGGACTGAAATAATCCCATTATTCTCAATTTTATTGTAGCAACAAAACCTGTAGTTTGTACCACATGCTGAACAGCAGTAAATTAGGTCATTTAAAAAGGGATCTCCTGGGGCAGCTACATGGTACAGTAGATAGAGCCCTGAAGTCAGGAGGACCTGATTTCAAATCTGGTCTCAGACACTGTATCCCTGGGCAAGTCACTTAAACCCTATTGCCTCAGCAGCAAAAAAAAAAAAAAAAAAAAGATATCCTGGGGCCTTTTCCTGAAGCAGGTGAAATAGAAATCTCAATTTTTGCTAATGACTAAATTAATTAACATGGAACAGTTAAAGTTTATAAATGTTTTAATGAAAATTTATTAAGAATATTTGCAAGCAATTTTCCAAATAAAAGTTTAGATTTTAAAGGATACCTTTCAAGATTAAAAAATTTTGGTCACTGCAACGACTAAGCATGATTCCAGAGGACTGATGATAGCGTATGCTACCCAACTTCTGACAGTGAAGTCATGAAAATGAGCCAAATATTTTTGGACATGGCTAATGTAAAAATTTATTTTGTTCAATTATACACCTTTGTTATGAGGATTTTGCTTTTCTTTCTTTCCTTTTTTCCAGTTGGGGCAAGGGGCAAGAATGAAAAACAAATGAATATTAAAATAAAAAAAAATACTAAAACTATCTTTCAGAGTACTTATTTATTTCTAAGCTGTAACTAAGCATGCTTGCAAAAAAGTAACATGCTGTAGACCATTGTTAAGTGGTAAGAAATATTCCTTCACCTGGTTAAGGAGAACACACTTCCAACCTCAGGAAGAAAATACAAATCCAGGGATTGAGTGCTATTGGAGGGAGGCTGTGGGGATTTCATTCCAGGAGGCATGACACTCAAAAATATTCATCCAAGGCAATCAGCTACAAACTTCCCTTTTAAAATAATTATTCTTATCAACCAAAAACTAAGCTCTTGCTTTTTATATACTGATGTACAGTCAACATCCTCTAGATTAGACAATTTAGGACTAATCCCTGGCAGCCCTGCCTCAGGTACAACTCTGAGTTATGTAAGAAAATAACTTTTATCTATGGGGTAGACAATCAGGAAATGCTTGCTGGCTTAATTCTTGAAGCAATTGATTTCTAAATTTGGGTTTGATTCCAATTAGAAACAAAGTTGGATTTCCCCTAAAAACCCCTAAGGCACATACTTCTATTCATTCTACTCCAAAGGCTTCTGGTGAGAATAATCCAAACCATTCATTCATGCACAGAAACATCCACAATATCAACTCACCTTTTTAACTAATTCCTCCTAGACAGACTCACCTTCTACCTCCACATCATATATACACCATCCAGTTCAATAAATTGAGGGCCTTTATAGAAAGGCAGGCCTCGGTGCCATAAATTCCCATTGCTTATATTGGTTCCTCTCTGTCTGGAATAATAGTTAATACTTATATTGTTTCAATTTCATTTCTTGCACATTCTAGCTGAGAAAATCTGTTTTAAATTCATAGGGTTTTTGAGAATTTTCAGAATTCTGAATTATACAGCCTAATTTGCTGATTTGAACCGGTATTTGATAATTTGAATTTTCTTTACAGGAAGTTCCCAACATCAATAAAAGCATAAAACAAATCTAAAAATTATTTTCCCCCTCTGGCTGTATCCTTATATACATGTCTAATTATCTGCATGTGCCTTATTTTCTCTAAAAAAGTAGCTTTAAGAT
Source organism: Myrmecobius fasciatus (assembly GCA_023553655.1). Classification (NCBI taxonomy): domain Eukaryota; kingdom Metazoa; phylum Chordata; class Mammalia; order Dasyuromorphia; family Myrmecobiidae; genus Myrmecobius; species Myrmecobius fasciatus. Next base: position 123,411 of record JAJPUD010003220.1, read on the forward strand.
TTGCAAAGGGCTTTCCTCATATCATTTTCATTTTATAGGGGCAGAAATGGAGAGTGTGGGGAAGGGAAGCACAGGTTGGAAAAGGTTAAGTAATTTGCCTTAGCTTACACTGCTATTAAGTGTCTGAGACAAGATTTCAACTTAGATTTCCTAACTCTCTGAGCTCTGTTCACTATACCATTCAAATACTACTGAAACAAAGAACTAATGTTCCTTAAAGTCAGAGAAAATGCTCCTACACCCATTTCCACTTCCCTTTTTGCATTTCCCAAGACACCCAGCATTGTACTGATTGCAATTTAGGTAGTACAGTTATTACTAACTACTACTACTACTACTACTACTACTACTACTACTACTACTACTACTACTACTACTACTACTACTACTACTACTAC
>JAJPUD010003220.1:123818-170801 GCA_023553655.1 Myrmecobius fasciatus
ACTACTACTACTACTACTACTACTACTACTACTACTACTACTACTACCACCACCATAACCACCACTACTTCTACTCACTTCTCCTCCTCCAATTATTATCTCTTCCTCCTACTTACTACTCCTACTCCTCTCCTCCCCACTCTTCCTCCTATTATTTCTTTCTTCTTCTCCTTCATTTTATCTACCTCCCTCTACTCCTCTAGGGCCCCTGCCCACCCCCACCCCCCCAGGACAACTAGGTAGCAGTCAGAGTGGCTGGCTTGGAGTCCTAAAGACTTATCTTCTTGAGTTAAAATCTGGTCTCAGATACTTACTAGCTGTATTACTCTGAGTAAGTCATTTAACCTTGTTTACCTCAGTTTCTTCCCCTATAAGTTGGAGAAGAAATGAGCAAATCACTCCAGTATTTTTACCAAAAATAAAAGAAAACAAACAAAAAACCCCAAATGAGGTCATGAAGAGTTAGATACAACTGAAAAATAACAAAAATAATACTAATAGCTGTCTTGATTTTTAAGTGGCTTTCCATAATTACATGATTAATCTATTTCTAAAGTAGTATGCTTCTTTCACAGGTCTCTCTTGAGTTTCATTACATTATCCTCAGCATGAGACCCTGATTTCTGTAGTATATATATATATATATATTCTCTTCATTTAGAAGTCAAGCCACAACATTTGAACTCTTCTATATTAGTTTGACTCATCCATCATATGAGAAAAGAGTAATACTGCTCATAAGGAAGATGAAATAAAAAAGAAATTTATACTGGAGACAATCCAATTTTAAAGGTACTTGAAGTCAGTTTTTGATATATCTCAAAGAAGCAATGATTCTAAAAAGAATGTGAAGATCACAGAAATTGCCATGCTAATACACAAAATAAGTGGTCATGAGTTATAAACCATGTGTGCTTACTTTTTCAATTCTATACAATCTTTATGAGAATGATTTTTTAGTTCTTTAGAGTATCCTTGATGAAAACATGAAAAGGGAAGAAGCAATTTGAGTTATTGATAATATATTTCATTTTCACAATTTTGAACTTACTGTCATGGAAGATATAAGATTCTTTTGTATCTATTTTTTTGCTATTATAAAAATAATTAGTAGATTGAACTTTGTAACTAAAGGATCTTAAAGGAGGTTAAGCTATTTTGTATATGTTGATCTAACATAAGATCACATAATAGACACAACTGGTAATATACCTTTGTATAGCAATCTGCAAAATATCCAAATTAAGTGAGGAATAAATAGAAACTTTCCACATAAGGTATTCATCATTGTCAATGAGGATATCCCTCATGGAGTCCAGAAGAGGGATTTTTTTTTCTATAGACCCAAAACTAAATATAAAGCTTTGAAATAGTAAGAAGCCTCCAAAATGAAGGCCATATTTATTTGAAAGAAATTGACCTAAGCATCCACAAGGGAGAAATTAATATTATAATGTGCTATTAGATAGATATCCCATTAATCTAGTCCATCTCTATGTATAAATCTTGAGTGAAGTATGTTAGCTGGACAATGGACCGATCCCCCAATTGAACTGAAAAAAATATACTGAACTGGATTGCACTAAGGCAATGTCTAATACCTTCAATTTGTCTCTTCCTGCAAAAGCCCAACATTCTCCCAGCAATTCTCTGTGGCTGGGAATCAAGGAATATTACACTTTAAAAAGAATCCAAACTTCAAGAGACTCAGAGAGAAATGGGAAGATACATAGAGGCATTAATAGGTTTAAAACACATTTTCAATAATGGAATGTCATAAAATTCATTGGAAAGAATATGTAAACCTGGAAATGTGTGTGCGCTGGTTATATAGCACAAAGAAGAAAATTTTCTGGGCTAATTTCCACACTGTATTAAAAAAACAAAAACAAAAACTAGAAGAATTCCAACAACAAATTGGATGCATTCTCCACAAGATATTCGAGGAATAATATGGACCATAATCTCAGAGAATGAAGTATGGGAAGGCAGGAATCAGAAGAGGTGATTCTGCTGAGCACATGACAGAAGATGCTATAAGTTATTCTGTTTTCTCACATGGAAGCTCAGATACAAAAAGGTGATTTCCTTTCTAGCTATGAAGTTGACTCAGTAGATTGTACTATGGTACAATTATCTACTGAGTCAACTTCATAGCTAGAATTTGTTATAGTTTATGATGTTCTATTTTTTGTTGAATGTGAATGTATATATGTATATACACACATGGCAAAGCATACATATACATATATGTTTACACACATATATGCATATACCTACATGTGTGTAAGTGTGTGTGTATATATTTATATATCTAGACACATTTTTTTTGCTTAAGGAGAAATTTTTAAAATCTGAATTGTTAATCTTTAATACAAATTAAGTGAAATTCTGAATTACACTTGAATTGAAATGTTATTTCAATTTGGGAACATGAAAATGATTGTTATCACTAAGTCTGATTTTTGCCCATGTACTCCCAATTTTCAGTAGTCCCATTTCCAAACCTCAGGGGAGAATTATGAAACAATGATGCTTATAATAGAGAGTGAATGTTTCCTTCTATGAGGCTGGACTAACTTATACCTAGAAGAATTCGGTAAGTGAGGGGAAGAAAAAAGAGAAGTTTAAGTTGTACTTCAAGGAATTGTGCTTGCATTAATAATAATCTTAATCACTTTCTGCCTGAATTAGCTCATTTAATTCTGTGAAACATATAATAAGTGGTATATTGTAGTGGTTAGAGTCTTAGCAGTAGAGCATGGATAGTTGGTAAGAAAACTCAATTGATAAATGAGTTAAATTTTTAATTGGCCACAAAACAGTATGCATCTTTTTTTTTTAAGTTTCCCAATAGCTGCAGGCTATAAATGTATATCTCAATGAACATGTTTCTTTTAAATAGAAATATTTTATAAATTCCAATCAACTACATCTAAACATTTCATTTCCAATTATACATATGGAATGCCATCAAATTTAGAATGTGAAATAATAAAATTAATGTATTTGATTTAATTTCAAAATTACAGCATTCAAATAGAGGCCAATGTTTGAATACATTATTCAAACTCAGAAATGTATGTGCGGGTTTATCCCATTAATAAAGCTCTTTGGCATATGAACTGTTGGAAGGATCCCAATTAAAATATCCATAAACTTCTTGTTTAGGATCCATGAAGAGAAGCCATTTGGCTGCTTCAGTGTGAAGCTACTGAATTAAATTTAAATTCAGGCTCCTTAGGCTATTTCCATTCAAACTTCTCTAAAGCTTAGCTCTTATTTTCATAAAACAGATTTAATTTCCATTTAGTTGTATTTGAGGATTTGCATGTTTTCCTTTCTCATTTCAATTTATTTAACCACTTACAAGAAAAAAAAAAAGACCTGCAAAAATAAAGGTGCTAGAGACAATGAAATTCTGGCTTGCATGGCAGTGTTATTGATTAAATAACAAGCATTTATTGATGACCTTCTGAGGCTCCTAATTAAAATCCCACCTTCTACAACAATCGTTTTTGATCTCTTTTAAAGGTAATGTCTTTCCTCTGATAATTAACTCCAATCCATCCTATATATAAAGCTTATTTGTATACCATAGTTTGCATGTTATCTCTCCCATCAGAATGTGAGCTCCTTTAGAGTAGGGACTGTCTTCTGCATTTTTTTCTCAGTCTTTCCAGCATTTATTAATGTGCCTAATATTCCCAGCATTTAGTACATGACAGATATTTATTGAAGTATATAATTGGAAGGAACCTTAGAAAGTAACTAGTCCAATTGCCATAATTTCTAGATTAAAGAAATGCAGTTCAGAGTGATGACATGATATAACTTGTTAAAAGTCTATGCATTTGAACTCAGATCCTCTCCCTCCAAATTCAGCACTAATTCTATATTGCCTCTCAATTATTTTCTTTAATCACTTTATTTCTAGGTGGCTAGTTATTGACACTCAAATACTGCTGTCTTGATCTCATTACTGGAATGTCACTTCTCATAAAATTGGCCAGAAGCTTTTTTGAGACAAGCTTATTTTTTGAGTTTATTATGTTACTTTTTAGAATGTTACTCCCTAGGAGTGCTTGTTGATAAATTGATAAAACTGCCATGCAAGCACAGAACTTCATTGTCTCTAGCACCTTTGTTTTTGTACATTGTATGCCTGGGTATGGAGAAAGCAGATTGTTTGCAAAACAAGAAAGTGCAGCTAGGCTCAGCACTGTACCTGGCACATAGTAGCCACTTAACTGTTTATTGACTGATTGAAGGAAGGGACTGGGCTGCAAAAAGGAGCATCAAAACTGTATAAGCCATTCAACTAAAGGCTAGTAATACAGTAGATAGACTGTGGAGTCTAGAATCAAGAAGACCTGAGCTCAAAGCCAGGCTCAGATACAAATTGTTTTGCTCTGTATATGTGATTTTAATCTCTCTTACCCTCAGTTTTCTCAAATTTAACTGAAGATAACACAGATTCACTCTCTTCTTTCTTGTCTTCATATTTCCAGAGTTTAGCACATGTATTGAATTATTCACATGCCAAAACAAAATTTCTTATAATTGACCTAAGGTCATAGGATCATAGATTACTTACACCTGAAAGAGACTCTCTTCCCACTGCTTCATTTTACAAATGAGAAAATCAAGACTACTTTACTCCACTTCTGAAAGAAAGAAAGGAAGGAAGGAAGGAAGGAAGGAAGGAAGGAAGGAAGGAAGGAAGGAAGGAAGGAAGGAAGGAAGGAAGGAAAGAAGGAAGGAAGGAAGGAAGGAAGAGAGAGAGAGGGAGGGAGAAAGAAAGAAAAAGAAAGAAAAAAGAAAGAAAGAAAGAAAGAAAGAAAGAAAGAAAGAAAGAAAGAAAGAAAGAAAGAGAGAGAGAAAGAGAGAAAGAGAGAAAGAAAGAAAGAAAGAGACAAAGAAAGACAAAGAAAGAAAGAAAGAAAGAGAGAAAGAAAGAGACAAAGAAAGAAAGAAAGAAAGAAAGAAAGAGACAAAGAAAGAAAGAAAGAAAGAGACAAAGAAAGAGACAAAGAAAGAAAGAAAGAGACAAAGAGACAAAGAAAGAAAGAAAGAAAGAAAGAAAGAGACAAAGAAAGAAAGAAAGAAAGAAAGAAAGAAAGAAAGAAAGAAAGAAAGAAAGAAAGAAAGAAGTAACTTGCTCAATCAAGATCCTCATATATAATAAAGGACAGAGGGAAGATTTGAACTCAGGTCTGGTACCTCCAAAGCCAACAGTCTTTCCATTTTACCATGTTTGTGCTCCTTTGTGTGTCTGGCCACATCATACCCTTGTTTGAGAAATTTCATCTTTGGTTTACAGAACAAAATAGTCACTGTTGCACCTGGGCACTTCATGAAGGCCCTTCAAAATCTAGCTCCAATGAAATAGTCCTAGTGTTACTTTACGCTCCTCCTTGTGATACAGTTTATCCCCAAGTCTCCTGGGTTTCTTTCTTTTTTAGCAAGTTTATATGCCAGGGAGACAACCTGATGAGGGGAATACTGAGTAAGAAGACTAGACATGGAGGAAGGGACCAGATTGTAGACACAAGAGGAGAAAATATTGACCATCAAGATGATGGGACTTACTCAAAAGCACAAAGGGAAAAAGTGGATGAAGACTTGTGATTTGCATTTAGATTCTCTGGCCCCAAATCTAGCAAACTACACATGTATAGATGGAAGTAGCTTGTGGACAGAAACATAGATGGCTTTGGAATTGAAGGCTGTTTTCTTGTTGAGTCTTTTCAGTTTTGCCTAACTATCTTGTGCCCCGATTTGGGATCTTCTTGGCAAAGATCTAGAGTGATTTGCTATTTCCTGCTCTAGCTTATTTCACAGATGAGGAAACTGAGTCAAATAGGATTAAGTGACTTGCCCAGGGTCATACAGCTCATAAGTGTTCATGGGAAAAGTGTTGAGTAAGTGAGGAGTTTTCCTGACTCTATCCATTGTGCCAAAAATCTGTGGACAATTTTATGTCTTTATAACTCCCTATGAGTGTGACCTTCAACAAGTGACTTCAGTTCTTTCAACTTCAGTTTCCTCTTTGGTGAGAGGGCTGGGTAATATATGGATCTTTAAGGTCTCTTTCAGCTCTAAATTTTTGCTCCTACTGAGCCTGTGAACTATTAAGCTACTTAAAGGAGAATGGGCAGCCAAGGGATTATAGATTAAGTGTTGGAAGAGATTTATATCAAGCACTCAATTAGGAACCATCTATTAAAAGAAAGTACTTAATAAATACTTATTTACTTGACTTCATTCTGACTTTGTGTAAGTTCCCATGCAAGCACTGAGAATACAAATAGCTCCACCCCCTGATTATAGTGAAGAGGAAAGAGAAGTCTTTTACCTAAGATCATGCACATAAATAAATGTAAAAAAAAAATCAGGATTTGAATCCAGGTTATCTGAATCTAAATCTAGCATTGTGCATGTACAGGATGGGGAGGCAATTTCAGATAACAGCATGCAGAACTTGTTGCTCTGCAATATGAAGGACATGAACTGTTTTTCCTAGTACTGCATACTATCCCAAAGCACATATCTTTACACAAAGGTCAAGATACAACAAAGAGCAAATTAATTTTGCAAAGCACATAAAATAAAGGACTACAGATTATTAGCATAACACCCACTTCCTTTCCCCCCACCTTTCCCATAAATTTCAGTTCCACTTATTCTCTTTGATTAGATATGCTCAAATCACTTCATCTTCGTTAATTTATAAAAACAAAATATTCATTTAAATTTAAATGGAAAATCTTATTTCCCTCTCCCCTAAAAGTTTTTTTCCCCTTGAGTTGATCATTTTACCAGTGCCAAAGATTACAGGAATGTTAAATTTTTCAAATATTTTAATTTTTGTTGTTGCTGTTCTACTTTTAAAGCAATTTGCCCATGAATTCCAGCAAAATATTCTGATCTTTTCAAAATATTCAGATTTTCAGATCTGATATTGTTGAACTCTGATCAAAAAGCAAAATGCAAGATTCTAAAATTACAAGAGAAATAACAAACTCTTGAAGTGTTCTGAATTTTGTCAGAAACAGTACAGGCAATACACATTTAAGCAAACTCAGTTTCCTCAATATTGAAGTTATTTCCCAGGTGCAAACTGGGTGTTGCAAGAAACTAAATTCAAGGGAACTGTATGGGTAGAAGTGGTGAGAAGGGTTGGAAATTCTCCATATGTTATTATAACTAAAAGCTGACACAAAGGTACTTAAACATCTCATGGCTAGAAATTGTCAATAGGCTTCCCCAAGCTCCCATTTTCTGTCTAACCAATGACTTGGATTAGAAGAATAAATCTTTTTTGAGTCCAAAGTGAGAGGGAAAAAAATAGCCTAAAACCAAAATGATTTTTGTTGTTGTTTTTGCTTGAACATTCCTCTGAGACCAAGGATTTCCTTTTTAGCTTGAGAATGAATCCTTCCCATTTTTTAATTGTTGGTAAGTGGTGGTATTTCTGGTGCTGTAACTGAAAGGAAACAACAAACTAAGAAGAAGAAAAAAGAAATAAAACAAGCATGGTGCTGAAAGTAAGCATGTTCAGCAGTCATTGTGATTTTAACTTACCCAGATGTGCTTTTCATGGGATGGAGAAGGATGGATGGAAAAGAAAAGCACACAAATGTTAATGGATACATTTTAATCCAGAGAAAGCCAAGTGATAAAAAGAAATGCATCATTTCAGATATGAGAACACCCTGTGGGTGATGGCTCTCTATTTTTTCAGTGACTTACACACTAATCATATTGCCTCAACATTAGGCTGAGTGCCAGTTCTCATATCTGACAAATCAGCTAGTTTGCCATATGCATACTGTTAGCCAGTCAGAAACATGCAGAACCATATTTTTCCAGCACCTGCTACATCCTGAGAAGGAGTTAAGTTCTTTTGGAAAATAAAAAATCATTATAGTCATTCCAACATGTTAGATTGTAAATTTTTTGAGGGCAAAAATTGTCTTTTGCTTCTTTTTGCATCATGCCTGGCACATAGTAGACGTTTAATAAATGTTTATTGATTGGCTGATTCATTTAATAATCCAAAGAAATACAGAGAACTCTTAATCTCACAGTACTTTTAAGAAGCTACTGTCTTGGTTTGCAAAAAAGTACCTGAGTGATATAGAGAGGTAGTTTGCTTTGGAGGAAAGAACACTTTATCAAGTGAGAAAAAAAGGGTTTAGAGCCATCTAGATCACTCACAAGTTGTGTGACTAAAGAAACCCAATAAATTTTTCTGAGATTTAGTTTTCCTATGTGTAAAATAAAAGGATTGAATTCAATGATCTCCTTGGTTCCTTTTACCTCTAAAATCCTGTAATTGTTAGATTTCAAACACAACTTTTATTCTCTGGATGTAGCAAAGGGGCTGAGAAAATGTGACTGAAATTGTTTCAAATTATTGTTTGTTTTTAAATAACAATGAACTGTGGACATTGTATAAAATTTTCACATGACGTGGTAAGAAATTCACTTCTCGGCTGTTTTTCCTAGTTAGAACTCCTAAAATACATTTTTCACTTATTGACAATTTTGCCACCTATTTTTATATTTTTCACAAATCACTTGGATTAGATTTTCTTTTTTCCTTATTTGTCATACAGGAAAAGGGCAAAAGTAAAAATGAAATGACTACACATTTTGAAAGACATTCATTCAAAGAACATATTGGCTTTGTTTTTACTTTACATCTTTATATTTTACTGTACATCTTTATATTTTAAAATTCTACGCTGAACTCTAAAATGGCTATGGAAAGCCTTTCTGACTCCCATATAAGCCCTGAATAAATATCATAAAAATAATTCTCATCCTGAGAAAATCACTTTCAAACATATTTTCACCTTGATAATACATCAACACACAAATAACAACAGAAGCCATGATGAATCCAAAGGAAATTGCTTCCAGGTGGGTGAACCAGCTCATCAGCCAATCAAGCACATATCCATGTGGTTGAGTGCAGAGGCAAAGTAGAGCTGCCAACAATACTGTCCAAGGTATCATTTGCCAGATGTCACTACCAACAATGTGTCTTCCATAGCTTACCAGATGCACTGAGAAATTATTCTCCCATGAGAGGGAATGAAAGAAATACATCTATGGTAAAGCAATATAGTCCTCCTAACCTCTACATTGACTAGTCTAAAACTTTACATAAGCAGCTAACGTGTTGAAGGAAGAGAAACAGGGGTAAATGTGCCAAAATAGAAAATTTAAGGAAAAAAAAGAGAAGAAAAGAATTAAGATATTAACACACCAAAAGTAGCTGAGTGGAAAATTTTCTCAAATTTCAATCAATTAACATTTATCTTCTATATATTTGAAATATTCAATTCAAATTCCAGAGAGAGAATAAACTGATACCTCAATATAAGAAATATTGAAGTAATTTTTAATTTGCCAAATGAATCTTAAAGAGCATATCCTATATCTCTGCAGAGAAAAAGACAGAACATGCAAAAAAGTGTTAAAATATTGCTGTGAAACACATAATAATTATCTTTTTAAGATTTTTTTCACTGATACAATGTTCAAAAGAAATAGAAAAAATAAAAGCTGCATTCTTAATCAGATAGAATTTTTTGAAAAAAAAAGTTATTTTATTCTAATGTCTTTTTACTTGAATATGAGGAAGTCCAGACTGTGCTAATAGAGTTATATTTAATTAAAATAACATGGTATGAAGAGGTATTAAATTAGAAAAAGTATCCTAATTTATTATTTGAAATATTGTTACTAATACAGATATGCACTACAAAGTGAAATGCAAATGTAATGCATATTAAAGGTTTTAGATATTCAAAATGGCAATCTCCTTGAATCAAAGCCTTTATCAGCAGATGGAATCTGTCTTTTTCTTGATCAAATTAACTTTGGCTCTTAGAACTCTATAGGAAAATAATTTTATATGTGAATATCACTCTTTGGAAATATCAATTCTTTATCTTGTTCTTAAAAATTAAGGAGTAAGAATATATCCCTTTGATCTCAGCATTCCAAGCTTTACCAATGATTCAAAAGTTCAAGAGCTTGCTTTATAGCTTTAACAACAGCGAATATTTTTACTCTCTAAAATAGCCAGCAAAGACTAGTATGTGCTGTGTACAGTCATTTGCTATAAAACTATCTCTCTCATAATTTTATCATATTTCCTTATAGGGGTACATACATTTGCATATAGGAATAAACATAACTCATACATACAGACATAGTCAAATATTTCATTTTAGGCTCTTGACATTTAGCTTTTAAGTAAAAATTGATTTTTTTAGGGAGAAAAACTCAGAGTACAGCAGAAAAGTGTTTCATGTAAAATACATTTCTATTTATGTAAAACTGGTTACATTCATCACTTTTTTAGATTGTGAAACTAAGTAATTTCTAATAACTGAAGAGAGAAATGAGCTTAATGATGATATATCTTTTGGTAGTTTGTTTTTTTAACTTCTAGTATTAACTATTTCTCATTTACTTTGAACTATTTAGCCTCCTAACTTAGCCACATTTGACTATTTCAAAGAAACGTGAGACTTTAAGTCAAAAGAACAAAGAGATAAAAAGATAGTTCTATAAGCCAAAGTTGTTTTAAAAAAAACATTAGGTATATACATACATACATACATATATATATATATAATACTCTCATCATTTGGGAATGTAAATATCAATAACTTTTAAAAGATCAGTGAAGTTCTTTAAATTATTTTTCTATTTTTTTTTGTTTTTAAATATTTTATTTTTTCTCAATTAAATGTTTTTTAACATTCATTTTTTTAGTGTTGACTTTCAAATCTTATCAATCCCTCTCTTCTCTCCTCTCTTCCCTTCTATGTCTTTCAAACTAAAGGATAGCTATTAAATTATGTATTTTTATTTGGGCATAATTTATTATTAAATATTTATATTTATATTAAAAAATTTAAATTCCTGTTCTGAATGATTAAGCATCTGAAATAATTGTAATGAAATTTTATGAGCCAAGAGATATGAGTGGAGATATGTAAAAAAAATACTTTTCTATATTAAAAATGACTATATAAAAATCATAGACAAGTTTCTAAGTAAAGCTCAAAATATTTTAATCTTATTCTTTTGTTATGAAGCTATTAAAAAGAAAAAATACGCCGAGGGGATGGAAAATGTAAAGGGAATAATAACTCATGGGTTTGTTGATTGTTCTTTTTCTACAGATTACAGATGCAATTTTTTTTTAATGTATATTTCTTTAAGACATCTATTAGGTACTAACCACTCTTAAATGCTCACATTAACTTCAGAAATTTTTTATGAGAGTGATTATTCATACCTTAAGTTAATAATAATGAAGAATTATGTTTTTATAAAAAAGAAAAATCTCTAAAAGTTTTAGGATCCCCCAATTTAGAATAAGTCAAACCTCATTGATTTAGATACATTAGGAAAGAAGAAAGGATGAATTAATGAACTTCTAAAATTTTTTCCCAAGTATTAAATAATATAATTATAGAGTTTATGCTTGTGAAAAGTTTCACTTACTGATAGAAATTAATATTAAATTAATGATTTGGGGAGATCCAGCATTCTCCCTTTTTCTAAATTTCTTATTTCAAAATTCAGTCTCTTGAAGGACATTACTGATAATGTGATGGAATTAACTCTCCTCAGTCTTGCTCAGACTCTACCCAACCTTACAAGGAAGTTAATTTAAGGAGAAACTCCTAGCCCACAGCCTTCTACTCAGGGTTGGGTGGGAAATATAGATTTTTTTTGTTCAGATAATGATATATAATCAAACATAAGAGGTCCACATCTCATGGTATTATTCATTCTCATTAATTATTAATCAATCAGAATTGATTGCCATCCTTAGCACTGTCTCATCTTCCAAGTTTACATATAAATTGTAAACCCATTGCCATGAGGAATCTTTGATATTTTAGAGTCCCCCTGATCTCTTGGATTAATATATTAGCATTACTAAAAAAATGTCTTAAACCTTTAATATGTCACAGTAAACAATATTAAAGAAATGCATGCTTACTGCTTTCCATTTTTTTTGGAAGAAAATGCAGTCTATTCAGGTGTGAGAGATATGTGAATCTTGCTTTAATAGAGAAAAATAATCCATAATTTAAATAAGCATAATAATTTTATGTAAATGATGTGAAGGAAGCTTTGAAGCTGTTTACAAATTCTGTTGTGTTTTCTTAAGTGATGTAAAGATTCAATTCGGATAAATAATTTTTAAGGTCCTCCCACAGTCAGGCCCTGAGATAAAAAAGATACAAAATAGTATCTTTCCTCAAGTCACTTATATCCTACTTAGTTGAGGGTAGGGATATAACATGTAGGAAATTAATTATAATACAGGATAAATTAGAAAGATAATATCCATTTGTTATTAAATAGTATAGCAACTGCTGCTTTATAACTAGACACTTTAGCCAGTCTGTCTGGACACTAATTATGATTCTATAGTTTGAATCAGAGATTTTGTTGTAAATATTTAAAAACCTAAGTTACACTTTGGGTAAAATGATAGTAATTAAATTGAATACAGATAATCATTGCTTTCCATAGGAAAACAACAACAACAACAACAGCAACATGGCTTTGGAGAAGGTGTGGTACTGTGGCAAGAACATTAGCTATAGAATAAGCATATGTAAATTAAAAGTGTTTGTGACACCCCAGTTTCTGAGATAAGAACTCACTATTTGACAAAAATTGCTGGGAAAACTGGAAAATATTGTGGCAGAGACTAGGCACTGACCAACAACTAATACCCTATATGAAGATAAAGTTGAAATGGATTCATGATTTAGACATAAATGGTGATACTATAAGCAAATTCGAAGAACAAAGGATAGCCTGCTTCTCAGATCTGTGGAGAAGGAAGGAGTTTGGGACCAAAGAAGAACTAGAATGCATTAGGAAATGCAGAATGGATCATTTTGATTATATTAAGTTAAAAAGTTTTTCTACAAAAAAGCCCAATGTAGACAAGATTAGAAGGGAAGCCGAAAACTGGAGGAAAATGTTTACATCCAAGGGTTCTGATAAAAGCCTCATTTCTAAATATGGAGAGAATTGATTCAAATCTTGTAAGAATGCAAGCCATACTTCAATTGATAAGTGGTCAAAAATATGAACAATTTTCAGATGAAGAAATTAAAATAATTTCTAGTCATATGGAAAAAAATGCTCTAAATCACTATTGATCAGAGAAAGGCAAATTAAGACAACTATGAGGTATCATTACATACCTCTCAGATTGGCTAAGATGACAAGAAAAAATAATGATGAATGTTGGAGGGGATGTGGGAAAACTGGGATACTAATATGGAATTGTGAACTGATCCAACCATTTTGGAGAGCAATATGGAACTATGCTCAAAGGGTTATCAAACTGAACATACTCTTCAATACATTAGTGTCTCTACTGGGTCTATATCCCAAAGAGATCATAAAAAAGGAAGAAAGACCAAGAAGTGCAAAAAGGTTTTTAACAGCCCTTTTTGTTGTAGCAAGAAACTGAAAACTGAGTGAATGCCCATCAATTGGAGAATGGTTGAATAAGTCATGGTATATGAATGCTATGGAATATTAATGTTCCATATCTATTCATCATCAGCAGGATGATTTCAGAAAGGCCTGGAGAGATTTACATGCTAATTGCTGATGCTGAGTGAACTGAAGCCAAGTGAATTGAGTAGAACCAAGAGAACATTGTACATAGCAACAACAAAATTATGCAATGATAAATTCTGATGGACTTGGCTCTTTTCAACAATGAGATGATTCAGGCCAATTTCAATAGATGAGAGAGCCATCTGCACCCAGAGATAGTGGAGACTGAATATGGATCATAACATAATATTTTCATCTTTTTTGTTGTTTGCTTGCTTTTTTTCTTTCTCATTTTTCTCTCCTTTTTGATCTGATTTTTCTTGCACAGCAAGATAACTGAAAATGTATATGGAATTTCACATTTTACATATATTGTATTACTTTCTGTCTAGGGGAGGAGATGGAGGAAAGGGAGTGAAGAAAATTTGGAACACAAGGTTTTGCTAGGATAAATGTTTGAAAACTGTCTTTGCATTTATTTTGAAAATACAAAGCTACTATTAAAAATTATTCATGACATTCATTGCTTATATAATCTCTGACACATAATCTATGAGCTCTTGATCTGAGGCAATTAGTTATTGTGGTGGATAGAATGTTGGTTTTGGAACCAAGTTCAAATTCTGCTTCAGACCTTTACCACCTGTGTGATTTGAGTAAGTCTCAAGTTTCCTCATCTGGTAGATGAAATGCATTAAATAGTCCCTTTCATCAGTAGACTATAATCCTACAAAATCTCTTTAAACTTTCTATATAAAACACAACTGTTTAAAAAGGAACTAAATTTTAAAATTTCAGAAAAATAATACAAAAGGGACTATTTAATGAATGTCTTGCCATCTAGGGATAGGGGTGGGAGCTAGAGGGGAAAAATTTGTAACAGAAAGCTTTGCAAAGATCAATGTTGAAAAATTACCCATACATATGTTTTGCAAATAAAAAGCTTTAATAAAATGAAAAAAAATAAATAAAAACGAATGAGGAAATGTCTTTCTGGGTAATGAAAAAAGACAACAATTATGTGGACACAGATTTCTAAAAAACTTTCATTTAGGATTTTTTCCCCCTAAAGGGAACTTATTTATAATGTTCATTAAATGCTAGCTGTGTGTGTTATATTGGAAAGAAATAATATCAAGGTGCTTCGAATTCTAAAGCTATTTTGTAATTTATGATTAGGCATTTTGATTTCTGAGTAAACTCAGAATTACTACAGGTAATTAACTGATCATTAAGAGCTGTAGAAATTAATATGCTACACATATAGTATATTATGAAATCTCATAAACACTAAGAAAAGGAAAGGTTATAATGAATTTGGAATGACAAGTTGTTTTTTTTTTCCCTTGGACATGTCTGAGATGAGCAGTAAGGTGAAGAGAGCAATATAAATAACTATAAAGTATCAAAAAGACCATTTTTCCCCCTTAGGGGTTCCTATAGACTATTTTGACAACCATTTTTAGAAGTCCCTTGGCCATTTGAAGTGTTTATTATTGTGCCAGAAAAGGTGACATGTGGTAGGGGTTAGAAGTTACAATAGTTTGAAGACTTACAAAGAGGAGCTTCCTTGTCAGCTCTGAGAATTTCCTGAAAAGCATTTTTTTCTCTATTGAAATAGAGTTCAAAAATTTTTAGTGTGCTCTCCTCATTATTTCTAAAAAGAAAAAAAAAGTCACTTAAAATACTGTAATGGATTCTAAGTAGAAGATCAAGGTGCTAGCTTGATAGATGGGATGAATTTAATTCAATAAAACATATGTTTAAAAACTAATTACTTACTACAGTGACCACTAGTCAAATCAGGCTACAAAGACAGAAAATCATGCTATAGCCTAGGCAGGATTTATTTTTTTAAGAAATGTTTTATAAATATGACTTAGTTTCCTTAATGTTTTAGGAATGAGGCCTTTATTACAGAAAGGTGCTGTAAACCTCCTTCCTCCCTCCAAAATTTCCTGCTTTCTTCTAATTTTGATTACATCAATTTTGTTTGTCCAAAGCCTTTTAAATTTCATGTAATCAGAATTATTTATTTTATTTCCTGGGATCTTATCTATCTCTTATTTGTTCATAAACTTTTCTTTTATCTAAACATTTCATAGATAATTTTTTTTTGCTCCCCATATTTACTCATATCACTCTTTATTTCTAAATACTTTCTTCTATTTTTACATATTTTGGCATATGATATAAGATGCTTATCTAAGCCTAGTTTCTACTAAACTGCTTTCCAGTTTTCCCAGAAATTTTTGTCAAATGAATTCTTGCCCTCAAATTTTAGATCTTTGGGTTTAACAAACACTAGATAATATCGGGCATTGCATGCCTAACCTATTCCTTTGATCTACCACCCTATTTTTTTATTCAATATCAGATTGTTTTGATAATTATTCTTTGCAATCTGGTACTATCAAGCTGCCTTTATTCACATTTTTCCCCATTAATACTCTTGATATTTGTTTTAGATTAATTTTAATCATCATTTTTTTCCTAGCTCTATAAAATAATTCTTTGGTAGTTTGATTGATATGGTGCCAAATAAGTAAGTTAACTGAACATTGTTTTAGGAGCAATGAATATTTCTCCAGTTGTTTAGATTTGTCTTTATTTTTGTAAAAAGTATTTTGTAATTATGTTTTTTTAGTCCCTACTTTGTCTTGGCTAGCAGACTCACAAGTATTTTATATTATCTGTGGTTATTTTAAGTGGCTAAGCAAATATATAGTTAAGTAAATAAAAAATAGTTTTGGAAAGTATAGTACATAGACACACATACAGACACACAGACATACAGACACACACACACACACACACACACACACACACACACACACACACCCATCAAGCAGGGACTGGGAAGTCTTCTTCCAGGAAGTGGCTAAATCTGGAATGAAGACAAAGATTTTGACAGTGTATGCTAGATATTTTTAAAAAAAAATAGAGGGGTTATAGAGGGAATGGCAAGTTCTTGAACAGAGAATATGAATAAAATTAATATGAAATAAGATTGTAAAAGTAGGTTGGAGCTACATTTGGGGTGGCTTTATATATCAGACTCAGGAGATTTTTTAAAAATTTTTTCCCTTATGATTGATTTGATAGAGAATTATTGAAAATTTTAGACTTATGAATTTTGATAGCTTTACAGAAGATGATTGTAGAATGGAAAAAATTAGGATAGGAGAGATGTTTTGGAGAGAGTTAGGATATTCTTAGAATGACTTAGGCAAAAGGTGATGAAGACCTGAACTAGAGAATAGACCATGTGTGAAAGGAAAAACTGAAATGAATATGAATGATGGGTAGATAACCTTAATAAAACTTGTCAATAGAATGGACATATGGGGAAAAGAGGATAAGAGAAGAGGTAATCCACACATATTTAAGAGTCCAGGAACCCTCGAGGGATGTGGGATCAAAGGACCATAGATCACGAGTTGAGAATGACCTAAGAGACTGACAAAATGAAATGTATGAAGATGGGCGATGGAATGCCATATGTAGAACAGAAAGTAGATCAGTATAGCTGAAATGCATTGTTCATGGAAGGCAGTAATGTGTAAGAAAACTGGAAAGAGAAGGAGAACGTAGGTTGTAAAGAAATCTAAGTGCTAATATTTAACCCACATCAAATTTTTTGCTGTCTTGGGGAGAGGAGAGTTAAGGGTAGGAAGAAGAAAAATTTTGAACACAAAGTCTTTACAAAAATGAATGTTGAAATACATTTTACATTTATTTGGAAAAATAAAATACTACTGAGGAAAAAAAGAAATCTAAGTGCTAAATAGAAGAGTTTATTTGACCTTAGAAACAATTTACTGAGTAGCAGAGTGATAGTGGAACCTGTGCTTAGGAAAATCTTTTTGATAGTGGGATGGAAAATAGACTGGAGTAGATAAAAGTTTTAAGGAGAGAAATTAAATTATCTAAATGCTAGTTTTGTCTTCATTTTTATAGACAAGGAAACTGAGGCAAGTCAGTAGAGAGGTCAAGCAACTTGCCCAAGATCATGCAACTAGTAAATGTTTCAAGAATGATTTGAACTCAGATCTTCCTGGCTCCAAGTCAGTCACACTATACACTACCACATACCTGCCTCAGATAAAGGTATTAAGGACACAAGTAGAAAAATTGACTTGGGCAAGAAATAACACCTCTTCCTTAGAGAGTGGAATATTCTACATCCTAATTAAACTGATCTACTCTGTGTTCCTCAGAAATTATATAGTATCTCCTACAATTATGTGTTTTCCAGGTGGTCTCTCAAGTATGGAAAATACTTCAGTCTTATATCCACCTCACATACTTCTGTGCTTCCTTCAAAGTAAAGATCATGTACCATCCATACAAGACTCTTCTCATTCCTCCACTAATTTTCTTTTGAAAATTTTTCCATATTATTTTACCTTGACAGAAATAGGATAATGTATGTAAAGTTCTCTGCAAATCTTCAAGTGCTATATGAATTGAACAATTGTTCTTGTTATTAATATTATCAGTTTATCTATGCATTTGGAGAAGGTTAAGTTTCTTGATCTTTTTTCTTTGTCTGCTGTAGCATCTAGGCCAGTGACTTGTCTATGAGTGCTTCCTGAATGACTAGCTGTATATGGCAAATGAAAAATGTCTACTGCATTTAACTGGATTGAACTGAGCAAAGAAAGAGAGAATAGGGGATGGTGTACTATAGTTTGAAACAAGGAATAGAGAGGAAGAGGGAGATCATAGGAGATGATTTTCCATTACTTTTCTTAGTTACATAAAGGAGACATATGCTGAAAACCCAACTGCAGGGACTGGCCAGTAGGTATGAGAAGATAAATCTGGGGAAGATGTGGAGAATTGATGTGGTCAATCAGACAAGATTCAGAGTTACCAGAGACATTAGCTGGAGACATTTACCAGAGACAGTTACTGGAGACATGCTTGGAGGCCATACCATCGGTGTTCCAGGGTGAGGGAATGAAAAACATGGTATTCCTTACTGACTGGCTGCCAACTCCTGGAACACAGATTGGGACTATGATGATTTCTCTAAAATCCTTTGTGGAAAGGATCATTATGGAATAGAATCTGAAATAGTGGCTGAAATCCCCTGAATGGAGCAATATTGGAAGATCTAATATGCTGTTATTTGCCCAATTTAATTTTGGGCAAACAAGACAACAGTGAGGGCTCAGCTGATAGCAGATGACAAGATTTTTTTTCCTCATGGACTTAATTGTCAATTGTATGACTTAATTTGAGCAATATTCAAGATCATGGAGTAGGATCTGAAAGGCCAGTGTTTGCCAAAATGAGAACAACAACAGAACAAAGGGGAATGTATTGAAAGCTGAAAGATAGTTTACAGCTGGAAAAACTGACCAACTACAACATCAAAACTATAAAAGGAAGAAAATATATGGGTGAAGGATTAAGACAAGAAGGAAGAATAAAAACACTAGATATTGCAGTGACATGAAAGGTCAGAGAATTTTGGCCAGTAGGTCAAATCTAGCTCTGATTGCTTTTCTATAGCTTCAAGGTAAAACTTTTTTTAATCTTTTATAAATAAAATTTTATTGGATTTATTATCTTTTAATTCTTTGCAGAGAAAGAGTATAAGAACAGAATACAATTGCCTTAGTCAAGTCCATGAGCAGCCAAAAACAAAGAAGCTTATTTGTTACCATACAAATACACACACACACACACACACACACACACACACACACACACACACACACCCCTTGGGTTACCTCTATTTCTATATGAGTTTGAAAGAGAACCATCTAAAAGACATTTTCTACTAAAAACTGGAAGCCCCTAGTATAACAGTATTGCACATTTTATTTTTTCTCATGTTTATTCACATTATCCAGATTTCAAAGTCAAACTTATACTTGTTGATTTCATTTATATTTCAACACGAAATTTGGGGCAAATTTTATTTTCTGATTTTTTGTAAAAGGCCCCATTGGTGACATATATCATTTTGTTACTACTTAAGTTTGAAGACAAATTTTATTATGTAATACTTCTAAGAATCTGTGGGGATTGCTGGGGAGGATTTAGAGAATACCACAATCTGCTCATAAGTTAGCAAATGATTATGTATGAGACTCGATTAATAATTTTATTTGAGGTATTTTGGAACAAAATAACCTAAATTATATAGTGCATAGCTTTCATGAAAAATTATAATACATAATAACTGTTCTTGAAATATATTTATTTTAATATTAATAGAAATAACCATAAAAAGAAAAAAACCTAATATTTCTAATCATGGATGTGTTCATTGATTGTATTTACATAAGAATAGCCCATCTTAAACTTTATATACACTAAAGATAAAAAAAAAGTTCAAGGTTTCAAAACATTCAAGGGGATCATCTTACTGACGTCTCTCAGTGTAGATATATTAACAAAAATTCTAGAGTTTCATTCTTATGTCTTTGAAGTTCTTCGGCAAAGATGCATTGGGAACAATTCATTCTTGAACTCAGCCTCTCATGATGAGTGGTTCAATGGTTTATGATAAGAATGGCTCAAAGAGTGTCTTTCCAAGGCAAGGAAAGATGAATATGGAACTGGAATATTTTTCAAATCTTCAAACTGAAGGATGGAAATAAATGTGCATACTAAAGATGATAATGAATCTTGGGGAAAAAGTGGAATGAGCAAAAGAACAAATTATGGAAAGAGGGAAATATCTTTGCTTTCAAAGTATCTTCTAATCACCCTCTTTTCCCCTTCACAGATGTCTGAGATGACATTGGAAACATCCTATACATGTGTTTTTCCCCATTCTTTCTTTATGAGACAACTATATTTTCCAGCAGCTGCTGTGATTCACAATACGTCACTTTCACAAGGCATTTAACCATTACCCATTTTATATGAATGAAAAGATATACTGTCAGATTCCTGACAAGTGTGAAACAAGAAGTCACTGGTTTGTTGGGATTCTGTAATAATCCAACATTCACTAGATATCAAAAACACTCCTGCCTTTTTTTAAGATGCAATAAAAGGTTCTTGTATATGTGGATGCAAAAATGGTTAACCAGAACTTCAAGTATAAAAAAATCAAGGAAGTAGGTAGTTGGAGTGTCATTAATTCTTCAAATTAGCGAAACTATTAAGTGAGACACTTTATCCCACTTAGGGCAAAAAAGGAAAAAAAAAATGCTGTCTCATTCTAACCCAGTTCCAATGTTGGAAATTTCAAAACTTCAAAGCTGAAACCATGTATCTAGATACATTTATTATAAATTTCCTTTCTTGAATTTCTATGATTTTCATGGGGTTAGGGATGGGGTTTAGATCCAGAAAAAGAGACTCTTATCAGTAGAGGGGATCTTATCTGTATATTAAAAAAAATTACAAGTTTTGTCTCTATCCCCTAATGCTCTTCTGAAGAAATTATTACTATAACTGCATATTTTAGACAAAGTATTTCAAATCTGTGTGCAATACATCAAGAAAACATAAACTGAATCTATAACTATCTATAAATCTACAAACAAGGAAATATCAAACCATTATTTTGTCTTTCTAGCTTTCAAATCTGACTGTTTTTGACTCTCCAAATAAATAAAAATACTAAGATTTTTACATCAATATTAGCTAAAGAAGAAGAAAATATTAAACCTACTTTTTCTTTAGTCGGCGGTCCTTCTCAGCTTGAGTTCCAAGTTTCCCTAACCCTAGAGACTCCTGTGCTGCAGCTTCTGTCTCCATAAAGCCTCCTATAAAGAAACATTTTAAGTTAGACCATATTAATACAAGCATGTTGAACTTATTAAATACTTTAAAATGAACAAGCTGCTAAACTCCTTTTCTTTTGCTATTATTATTATTATTATTTTCTGCTAAGCTTCTAAAAGGCTACTTATGAATCAATGCATGTAGTTCATCACCATCCTCTTGCTGTCTTTAGTGCCTAGCAATATGGCAGCTATCTCTACTCAATATGCTCACTACATAGTCACCAGGAAACTTCTCTCTCTTTTTTTAAGTAAATTTATTTATTTTAATACACATTGCTTTATGAATCATGTTGGGAGAGAAAAATCAGAGTAAAAGGGAAAAATCATGGAAGAGATTAAAAAGAAAAATAGAAAAAAAAGTGAACTTACCATGTGTTGATTTACATTCAGTCTTCTTAATTCTGTTTCTGGATGCTGGTGGCATTTTCTATCCAAAGTCTATTGGGATTGCTTTGGAATCAGTAAACTTCTAATTGAGAAATCTAATCCTTTTTCTCCTATTCCTCATTTCTTTAAACCTGACTTTTTTTTCCTTCGTTCTCGACATCTAATGAAAAGACAAGTTCTAGTAGATGGTCTCTAGAACTAACATTTCATTCTGTTGTTCATCTCCTCCCTCTTCCCCCCAACCTTCCTTTTTTCCCTATCTTGGCTTTCTAAATAATGCTTCCCTCTGGTTTTCTTCTGATATCTCTGAGTACTTTTTTCAGTCACTAAAGTTTCTTTCTCTTTTGCCGTGTGTGTGTGTGTGTGTGTATGTTTTCCTCAGGTCTATAATATTATATATTATATATAATAGCAGATAAGGTCTAGAAAAGGTAAGTTCAAGTTTTGCTTCTAATATTTATTACTTTTGTCACAAAGTCCAAATCACCTATCTCATTCTGCAAAATAGACACAATAATACTTGTATCATCTTGTATGGCTGTTGTTTTTTCCAGTTCTGGAATGGATTCTACTCATGTGTCCTGCTGATGACAGTTTCATATTTCCAAGGTCTAGATCAGATGCCATTTTTCCATGATATTTTCCCTGGCTTACAGTATTACTACTGCCACCTCTTCACATAGTCTTATATTTAGTTACATATTTTAACAGCAATTTTGTATGTCTCAATCTCACTGACCAACCTTCTCTCAACTAAACTATAAATTGCATATTTGTATCCCAAATGTCTAGCACATTATATCTGTGGAATTGTATTGAATTATAAATAGGCACATATTTTTGGCTTATTAGCAGGTGTTTCATAAAGAGATTTAAGTTGGAGTTAAGGGGAAAGAGTATATGAAAAACTCTTTTACAAGAAACTGGTCAGATTCTCTCTCCCTCCCTCCCTCCCTCCTTCCCTCTCTCTCTCCCTTTCCCCCTCCTCCCCCCCCCCCCCTCTCTCTCTCTCTCTCTCTCTCTCTCTCTCTCTCTCTCTCTCTCTCTCTCTCTCTCCCCCTTTAATGTCTCTCTCAAACCCTTTCCCTTGTTATTTTTGTTGTTCAGTAATTTCAGTTATATACAACTCATCATGACCCCATTTGGGATTTTCTTAGCAATGAAAATTGGAGTGGTTGCCATTTGCTTTTCCTACTTATTTTACAGATGAGATATTGAAAGGCAGAGTTAAGTGACTTTCCTAGGATCAAATAGTCAGTAAGTGTCTGAGGTTAGAGTCAAACTCAAAAAGATGATTCTGCCTGGTTCCATATCCAGTACTTTATCCACTGTGCCATTATCTTTGCCCTTACCTTTATCCATTTTTTAAAGCTCGCACATTTGTAATGTTACATAAGTATACAAATATTCCAAGGAGTATAAAATTTGATATATTAACTTACAATTATGTTAAAACACGGGGGGGAAAATATGCTAATTTTCAGAAGTCAAGTATTATTTCTTCCTAAAGAATAATGATTCTTTTACTCAGTTTAATTATTTTCATTTTATACAAGTACTTCAAAAATTCCAAAAACTTTCATCAAAAACCCCTGGTGGGTACAGTGTCATTCCCTAGCAGATTCTAAAACACTGGGTTTAATGTCACTGTTATTGGTTCATAGAGTATACATAGCCTCAGGGCAGAAAGGAGAAAAAATAAAAACATGCTGGGTACTAACAGTAAAACTATTACAATTTACAATGCAATTATTTCTTTCAGGGCTCTTAAGTGGATAATTAACTCATAAATTATCTACTGAACTATAAAAATGAGTATTTTCTTCTGCATTCTTTCTTTTCAGTATTGGTTAGACTTCGAAAAAAAATTAAAGAAAAAAAGGGCCATCATCATTAGATCATTTTATTAAGCCATTTATTTAGTTTAAAGTTGAAGTTCAAACCATGGATACTATCAAGATTAGATAGAGAGTTTCAGCTAATGCTAAATCTCTCAGAGAAAAAAGTCCAGAATTTCACAACATTATAATAATTGAGCCCCACTAAAACCAGCCACTTGATTCCTACATCAAGAATATAGGAATCATCTAACCAAACTAACAACCCAATTATGTGTGTGTGTGTTTTATATTCAATCAATTAACAAGTATTTAGTAATGCTTTTTAAGTGTCAGGCACTAAGCAAAGACAAAAGAGAAAAAATCTGCTTTCAAGGTCCTAATTTCAATGTTCTGCTTTCAAGGATTCAACATTTTAATCTGGAAACAAGGTACGCATAGATATATATCAAATGAGATAATATATTTAAAGTTACAAACCTTCATGTGTCATGGATATGTTAGCTATTTATAAATATTCACACACACCAACACTATAAAGTAGTTGGGAAGTGGGGGGGATACCAGCAATTGCAGGGAATAGAGAAGGTAGAAGCTGAGGTAAATATTGAAAAATCAGGGAAATCTAAGAGATGGAGATTGAGAAAGAAGTGTATTGCCCATGTGATGGTCAGAGAATACAAAGCTATCAAGCAAGCAAGCCTATTATCAATACACAAACATTTATTCAGCAGATGGCCCAAATTGGGCAGCTAGGTAGAGCAGTAGATAGAAAGAACAGTGGGTTTGGAATCTGGAAGACTCATCATTCTGACTTTAAATCTGGCCTCAGACACCAATTGTGTGACCCTTGGTAAGTCATTTAACTGCAATTGCCTCAGTTTTCTCATCTATAAAATGAGCCAGAAAAGGAACTGGCAAACCACTCTAGTATCTTTGTCAAGAAAACTCCAAATGGGATCATGAAGCATCAAACATGAATGAAGAACAATAATAAAAAATCATGGGCCACATTGTTATTAAGATAAAAGGTAGAGAAATATGTGACACAGTAAATAATATATAGGCATGGAAGAAAAACTGGAAAGGCAGAAAAGACCCAGCTTGTAAACAATTAAATTCCAAA
Organism: Myrmecobius fasciatus; assembly: GCA_023553655.1. Lineage (NCBI taxonomy): Eukaryota > Metazoa > Chordata > Mammalia > Dasyuromorphia > Myrmecobiidae > Myrmecobius > Myrmecobius fasciatus. The sequence continues at coordinate 148,562 of JAJPUD010003220.1, forward strand.
CAAAAGATATTTTGTTTAGGTTAGGGTTAGCCAAAGGAGTTAATGGCATTCCATTAGGAATTTTTAGGAATTAGGAATGGCATTCCATTAGGGTGGGAAAGAGAGGAGAGAAACAAAATCAGATTGCTTTACATAGCATATAGACCTTTTATCAAACTATTACAGAGTAAGTTGGTTGCCCTGATTGTTGCTGTTACTGATTTTTGGCAATGGAATTGGGGTTACATGACTTGTCCAGGGTCAAACAGTTAGAAAATGTGTCTGAGATAAAATTTGAACTCTGGTCTTCCTGAGCCCTGAGCTAATGCTCTATCTATTGCACCATTTGCCTGCACCTACTCTGGTTGGTGTTTTTGTTTGTTTGTATCTCATTAAGAGCATTACAACCTCTAGTTTAATCTCTCATAGTTTAGTATTCTTGTCCTTGGTAGCAAGAAATATGGAGTAATTAAGTAATTTCTTTTTTAAATGTCAACACGTTGCTCTGATATGCTGAAGTAGATTTTGGGGATCACTGGATCTTATCCAGTTATGTACATGTTCCATGAACATTTACAAACTTTTTTTCCCCCAGAATGGAAAATTTTAATTTCTTTGATCTCCTTTAACTCATAAAAAAGGGCATCCATGACTAACTTAAGGTGACTTATCTTAGTACTTAACTGAAGCAAGGCACTAAATTTTATTATTCTAGGAAAGTTAGGCTAAATTGTTAAGCTAAAGTGTTCCTATTGTTTAGATGTGAATTTTTCATAGAAGAGTAAGTGAAGACTTTAATTTTATTGCTTTTTCATACATTTGAGTTATTATATATTCATAAATTATTATGCATAATCTGTTAGTGATAAAATAGGTTTTTTGTGGAATGTAATTAGGAATTAACAAATTCAGTAAAAAGTTGTAAAATTCTCAATCAGCCCAGATGGAAAGATATTTTAATAGAATCTGAAACATTTGAATTACCAGGTGGTCAAATAAATCTTCCCTTCATAATAAAAAAAGGAAAAATCTATATTATTATTTAAGTGAGTTCTTTTTCAAGAACACAATGTTTTAGAGGATGAGAAAGAGAACATATAAATATAGAAAGCACAAGGCAGAAATGCTAAAATGATATCTTAGAAAAATTATAGGATATTTAGTTTCCATATACAAAACTCAAGGAATAGAAAAATGAAATGTTTGGAAATATTCTGAATATACAGAATATACACACCAATTCTGTTTCTGCTAGATCCTGGTTGTGTAATGCTGAATAAATCACCTAGCCTCTCTAAACCAAAAATTTTCTTCTCTGTAAAATGGGTATAAAACATTTCCAATACCTCCTTCACAAAGCTAAACAAGACAATTTATTTAAAACATTCTGCAATATTGAAGCATTTTTACAAGTTACTTTCATTTTTATCCTCATAATCAAAAATATGAAATATTAATATGGAATAATAGAGCAAGTTAATTTTTTAAAAAAATACTGAAATGAAAATGCAACAAAACCTAGTTTCTCTATCATTTATAATTTATCTTAGTTACCAGAGATCCTCAAAATATGTTGTTTGACCTTGTCATTTTGCTTTTCAGAACACACTATGGACTTCCCCAAAACCTTAAGATGAAACTCTTTCTTTGTCCATGCTAAGACTTGGCAGTCAAGGCTCTCTATGGTGACTTCATCCTACATTTCCAACATTATCTTATATTCTTCTCTTTAATGTGCTCTCCATTCAAGCCAAACTGGTTGACCTATTGATGTGGAATCTCAGGAGTGGAAGGGCTGGACCTCAGAGGTCAATTAGTTCAACCTATCTCCAAATAGGAACCTCTACTACAGCATCCCTAACAAGTACTCTCTAGCCTTTGCTTAAAAACTCCAAGGGAACTTATATCCAATGGTTCCTAGGACGGCTCATCCCATTTCTTGTGTAGTAAGTAGTATGTTCTTAGAGTTTTGCTATATTTGGGATGTTCTTAGTATATGAGTCAGACTGTAGTTATACTTGGATCAAAAATGTGTCTTAGCAATTTCCACTCATTGCTTTTAGGTTAGCCCTCTAAGGCCATGCAGAATAAATCCAATATGATTTAAAAAGTAATAGCCTTTAAATAAAGATAGATAGCCCTTAAAATTAAATAATAGCCCTTAAAATAAAAGCCCTTAAAATTAATTAAAAGAACTTTCCTTTGCACTGATTCCAAGTGTTCTTTGAGTTGTTTAGTCTTTCAGTCATATCCAATTCTTCATGACCACATTTTGGGTTTTCTCAGCAAATGGTGGGCCATTTTCTTCTCCAGTGGATTAAGGCAAACAGAGGTTAAGGGACTTGCTCAGGAATCATGTAGGTATTAAGTATCTGAGGGTAAACTCAGTTCTTCTGGACTCCAGGTCTAGCAATCTATCCACTGAGGCACCTAGCTGGCCCCCTCTCCTGTCTAACTTCCTTTCATGTGTTGCCTTTAACATTAGAATATAAGCTCCTTGAGGGCTGGGGAGTATATTGCTCAGCTGCAATTGTTAACCCAATGCTTGGCATGCAGCAAACACTTAATAAATGCTCTATTTACCTGATTTTTGAAAGAAGTTTATTTCCAAAAAAAAACAACAAAAATTCAATGTAGTAATCTGAATGAATTAAGAACCCAAAAAGGCAGGAAGAAGAGATGTAAGAAAAGGTTGGAAAAAAAAAACCAAGAGTTGAAATTTGGGGCTTGGGTATTGCCATCAACAAAAATAGTGGGTGAAAAAAAATCACTGACCATGTTATTAAAATGTTAAGCAGCAGGAAAAAAATGTTCAATAATGGCCTATCATGATTATTGGATATACTGCTATATCAAAAATTAAGAACAAGCTGATAATATAAAGCTCACAACTGACAAAGAAAAGAAAATGGAAACAAAGAAAAAAATGGGTTTATTGCTTTTATGTATTGAACAATCAAACTCACCCCTTTACTCAATCATACAATATTTTCTCTCCCTTCTCTAGACTGAGAGATTACTTGCCAGGGACACACAAAAACAGCTGAATTGTACTTAATCACTCAGCTGGTAGGAGAGTAGTGCCCTACATCTTCTAAAGGCCGCAGTGAGTTTCATACTGGAAAAGTCTGGAAAGATTCTTTATTTAAAAAAAATTAACTACAGGTCAAAATTGAAACCAAAGATATCATATTCAGAAAGTGTCATAGTGGCAAGTCAGGAATCTAAAGTCAGGGGAGCCTGGCTTTTGAATAAATCTGACTTTTCTTGGGTTGGGGAACAAAAATGGGCACTGAGGAATCTGTATCACTGAGACAATTACTCCATTTTTTCCTGTAGTGTTGTAGATTGTGGGTGAAACTATATCCTAGTGGTCAAAGCAATTCTATCCTTTCACCCAAACTGAGCTCAATGAAAACATGAAGATAACAAAAATAAAATTGAAAAACAAAACAAAACAAAACAAAAACTTCACTATCAACTTTGGAACTGAGAAAAAAGGATACATGCTATAACTAAGCCTTTAGAGAAATGTCAAAGCTAAGGAAATTTTTAGGATGGAGAACCCAGTAATTAATGATCCTGCCAGATAATCATTGTGTAAGAGACTATTCTGCACATCTGCATGTCTAGAGCCATTTTCAGCTGTCTCCCATTTAAGACTGGCCAATGACTACTATCTTCTTACACTTACCCACAAAAAGTTAAGAAATTCTAGTTATCAGCTTAAAAAAACGTCTTCTAAGTTTTCAGATAAACTCCAGTTTGGCCTTTTCAGTCCCTAATTATTTTGCTCTGACCTACTCTTTTATACGTTAAATATTACTTCCCTTCTCATACTCTTTATTTCATCCAACATAGATTTCTTGACATTCTTCACAGAAAATATTCTACTCTCTTCTCTGGAGTTTTGCACAGAATTTCCCTACAGCATAGAAATGCATTTTTAGATCTATCTCAAACATCCTTTCTCCCATATTTTCATCCTCCTCCCCACCTATTGACTTATTTCTCCTCTATTGTCCTCAAAATTTCCAAACATTTCCCTTTCTTTAAAAGAAAAAACAAAAAAACAAAACTTTTACTAGACCTTATATACCCTGAACCTCTCTCTCTTCTCTTTCTTTTTCTTTCTTTCTTCCTTCTTTTGATTTTTATTTTTGGAGGCTTTCAGGGTTAAGTGACTTGCTCAGCATCACATAGCCATAAAGTTTCCATGGTTGAATTGGAACTTTTGACTCCAGGAATGGTCCTTCATTCCATTTGGCTGCCTCCTCTCCTTCCTTTCTTGTTCAAACTCTTGGTAAAAATCTCTCTATACTCATTGTCTGTTTCTTCCCTTTTCAATCACCGCTCAAACCCATGTGATCTGACTTCCCACTTGATTCATTTCTCAATCCTTAATTCCAAACCTGATTGTCTTTTCTCAGTTTTCTTCCTTCTTGACCTCCCTACTCCTTTTGGATACTCTCTCCTCACTGAGTTTTTATGACATTTCTCTCCTGATGTTCTTTCTAAGTGCCTGAAGACTTCCAACTCTTTGCTGGATCCTCTATAACATGTTCTTTAATTGTTGTGTTCTCTAAGGGTCTCTCATATAGACTTCATTTCTTCTTTCAATGAATTCATCTGATCTCATCAACTTAATGCGAAATTCTCTCTACAGAAGACTCATACCCAGTGTTTCTTTTAAGGACAGTGTCTCCAGCTGCCTTCTGGGCATTCCACTCGGCTATTCCAAACACATTCTCCAATCTACAGATCCAAAGAAGATCAAACTCATCTCTTTTTTAAACTTCCCTATTTCTGTTGATCTCATGTGGCAGTATTCTCTAATCTTCACTCTCCCCTCATCCTCCATCTCCCCTTAGTTTTAAAATCTTGCCATTTCTACTTTAATAACTAATCCCTTCTTTCCAATCTGACAGCAATGATTTTAGTTTGGTCTTTAAAATTTCTTGCCTTGATTATTGCAACTTCTTAATTGATCTTTCAGCTTCAAGTATTTACTACTCTAGTTCATATTCCACACAACAACCAAAGTGTTTTTCCTTAAGGAAAGTTAGTTACATAATAAACCTCAGTGGTTCCCTGTTGCTTCTAAATGATAAGTTTTTAAGCTTTAAACCCTTTCATTACTTGGTTCCAACTTATTATTCCAACCTCTCTCAATATTATCCCCCTTCCAGCATGTTATAATACATTCTGCATGATCACTTCTTTCTTGCACATAGAACTCTACCCATCTCCTTGACATTACAATAACCTCTCCTCTTGCCTGGAATATGATCTCTCCTTATCTTTGATCCATATACTTTTTGTCTTCCTTCCAAACATAACTTAAGCATCATTTTTTTTCCCATGGAGCCCTTCTAGATTTGGTTCCGGACTGCCAGCCCTCCCTAACTGCCCAGCATTTATTCTCTTTATATTTTTTACTGTAGATACCTGTACATGTAATTGTCTCCTCAACTAGAATTTAGATTTCTTGAGAGTAAGGATGATTTCATTCTTTGTCTCCATATCCCAGAGACCAACGGAGTGCCTGGCACATGATGGGAACTTAATAAATGTTTATCAATTAGAATATCTAGCTTCCTACACAGATCTTATCAAATGTCAATTTTTAGATGAACCCTTCCTAATTTTCCTAGTTATTAGTTATTAGAGATTCCACATCATTGACCTGCTTTGCCCCCATCAGTTCCTGTTTTAATTTTATATAAATTCTATGTTTACTTATATTTATACAAATTGCCTCCTCATATAGACTGGAAGTTCACTGAGGAGAGAATTATTTCTTTTTTTCCCCCTTTCATTCTAATATCCAGCACATAGGAAGCACTTAAAAATATCCATTAGTTAATTAGCTAACTACTTTATTGGAAGTAGTTTTTTTTTTTAAGTTTTTAAGTTTTAAGTTTCACAAATTCACTTTCTCCTTTCTCCCCCTTTCCCTGGGAGGATTTCCAGTCAGCTCTAGTTACTTCATTTCTTTTTTTTTTTTAAAGAAAGGTCTGTGATGCAGCAAAATTATTTATAAAACTTACAGAAGAAAAAACTGGAATGGAAGACTCTACAAAATTCTCTTGTATGCTACTTATCAGAACTTTTGTTTTAAAATAAGATATCAATAAATTATGATGGACCTGGCTCTTCTCAGCAATGTGGTGATTCAAGACAATTCCAATAGACTTGGGATAGAAAATGGTATTTGCATCCAGAGAGAGAGCTTTGGAAATTATGGATCAAAGCACAGTATCCTTTTTGTTTGTTTATTTGCTCTTTCTTTCTTGTGCTTTTTTTCCCTTTCGGCCTAATTTTTCTTGCACAACAGGGAAATATATTTAAAAGGACTGTACATTTTAAGCTATATTGGATTGCTTGCTATCTTGGGGAAGAGAGAAGTAAGGGAAGGAGGGAAAAAAATTTGAAACACAAAGTCTTACAAAAATGAATGTTTAAAACTATCTTTAAATGAATTTAGGAAAATAAAATACTCTTGAAAAAAGTAGATATAACAAGAAAAATAATAAATAAAATGAAATAAGACTGTATAGCAGAGCAAAAGAAGGCCCAAGGGTGGTTTTATTATTTCTTTTTATTTTCCTTCATTTTTTCCCCTTTCACTCTAATATCCAGCACAACAACATCCAGCACATAGGAAGCATTTAAAAATATCCATTAGTTAATTAGCTAAGAGAGAAGTAAGGGAAGGAGGGAAAAAAAGAGTTTTTTCTCTCTTTTCTAAATCCTCTCCCTCTCTCTGTGTTCCCACCTTATTGGGTCCATACTTGTGATTTTACTATTAGTGGAAATTACATTGATTTGGAATCTAAATCCTGGTTCTGTTACATATTAACTGCAAAACTTTGTAGAGTTTTTGTAGCTTTTAAATGTACTTAAACAAAAATGTCTGAATAAGAAAACTTGCAGTATGGATAGGCAGACCCACCAAAATGTCTGAGCATGAAAGTGGAAAGATAATAAAGCATGCTTTCTTACTGAGCTGTCCAAGCCGGGCCTTCTCTTTTTTACCAAACAAGCGTCCTATTGAAGACTTGATTCCTTTCTTTTTGGGGGCTTTGTGGAGTGAATCTTGGCTGCTATTGGCACTGCCAAGACCAATGCTGTCTGAATCCAAGGACACTGCCAAACTACTGAAAAACATTAAACAGTGAGAATATCATTGTGGTACCATATCTAAATGATTCATGATTCTTTTTTTTTAAACTGTAAATTGTACAGAAGGAGAGTTTTTTCTCTTTTTTAAATCCTCTCCCTCTCTCTGTGTTCCCACCTTATTGGGTCCATACTTGTGATTTTATTATTAGTGGAAATTACATTGATTTGGAATCTAAATCCTGGTTCAAAAATATTCAGTACATTTTTTTTCTCTCTTAGGCCTTAAAATATAATTTTAAACTGTATATCTCACATAATGAGGGGAAAGGACATGCACACTTTCTAATTTCTAATTTTAAATTATCTCTGTCACAATCAGAACTGTTTAGTTGTACTTTATTAATAGTGCCTATTTTGAGTGACAACATAGAAATAGATGGGAAAAGTTATGATGAAAACAAGCATTTATTAAACATTTACTGTTTACCAGAGACTGTAAAACACATTACAAATATCTCAGTGTATTCTGGCAATTGTAAGATGAGATTTGTTCCCATTTTACAGAGGTGGAAACTAAGCAAGAGAAAGAATGACTTGCACAGAATCACAACCAGTAAGTACAGCTGAATCTGAACTCAAGTATTCCCATCTCCATGCCTAGTGCTCTCTTTATTGAACCACTTGATTGTCTTGGAGTTAGAAAGCTCAGGTTCAAGTTCAACACAATATTGGTCTTATGATTACCTCTTAGTGCTCCAGATGATACAAACTGATAGAGGGAGCTCTTCAACAAGAGTTTCCTACCCTAATGAAATGCTAATTCAGATTAAAAAAGAAAACTGAGACCTGATTCCTAATATCTATATCTTCCAAATATGTGATTAAGTTTTAATTTTTTCTCAACAAATACAGCTCATTTTGAGAAGTCCAACTTTCTGTCATTACAAAAAGATCCATTTCTTCAAAAATCATTTATTATCAGCTGTATGTTGACATGCTTAAACTTCATGCAATAGGGATTAAAAAAAATTGGGTTTGTAGCAAAAATATTCTTACCTTCGGGCTTCATTGTGATAAGATGAAGGAAGGGTATGAGTCATTCTGATAGCTCTTGGTGTAGGGGGAGGAGATGTCTCACATTTTATAGTTGCTTTATCTTCCCGACCATCTTCTTCAACCACTGCAATCTGAGATTTAAATTGCAAGATGAGATACAAGATGAGATAAAACCTTCACACAGAAAAGAACACATTTAAATAATAGCAAAATATTCCCAAATCTACTCTCAAATCTATAAAAAATCTATATGAAGTGAATCTATACAGCTTCAATTTTATTTTGTTCCACTCCATTTCATCCCATTCTACCCAATTCCGCTCAATAAATAATGGAGAGGGGCAGTATGCAAGGCGTGTCTGGCACTGTGGAAGATACAAAGGTGCAGAGGGCAAATGTCCCTGCCTTTGAAGGGTTCAAATTAGTGGGAAAGATATGAAACGTATTTATTTAAGGAACAAGTATGAGATAGTGAGCATTATTCAAACAATATACATTTCTTAGGTTCAGATTATGTTCCAGGCAGAAGGATATTCAGAATCAAACAAGGCTTTGGTCTTTATTCTCCAAAAACTTCTCTACAAATTAACATGAAAAAAATACTATAATTTTTAAAATGCATGCAATAGCACCATACAAATTATATTAACTATTATGATAGATGAGCAGATATACATGTGTATGTATATATACTACATGTCCATATGTATATATATATACAAATACATCTATCTGTATGTATAAAAATATATGTGTAATAACTATACTGACTTCATTTGTACAAATAAGTGAAAATTCAAATTTGTTGTCAACTAGTATTTATTAAGCACTTTCTCTCTCATTCCTTAAAAGCTCATACAAGTAGTTAAGAAACCAATGTATTTCGTGCTATTGAACAAGGAATCTGCTGCCTCTGACAGATGGTCACAGAGAACAATGTGGACAATGAGTCCTATCTCTCTGCAGTCAATTTCAAGGAAGTTCATGGGATGGGAAGGGAGGGGAGTCTACATGATGAGGAAAAAAGGACATGCACACTTTTTCAGGAAAGTGGCTATAGAAAACCGGGCAAACTGTGTGAAATTGAAATACTCTTACTGTGATGTTAATGTCACATTTTTTTAACCTGATCTCTAGACTACATCTACTCAGATTCTTCTAACATTTACTCCTTCTGTTTTGGATATAATTTTCAATCCCAGACACATTGACGTTCACAGTTCTGTGTCTCTGATGCTGAGGTTTTGATACACTGTACAATGGAAACTTATACCAAAGTATTTTAATTGATACTGTGAAAAATCTTGTCCCAGTCCATGGAACTAAGGACCAGAGAAACAATACAATGGGTACCTAGAAAATTGTCATAGTGGATTACTTCCATCATCTTAAGTAGAGTAGAAAATAAAGTTTGAAGAAGGTAAGAACTGGGGGGGAGAAGAGAATGGTAAGAACTTCAAAGAGCTAAATATTTTAAAAATCAGTCAGTTTAACACAGTTAATAAGACTTAATAAGAACCATTGAAGAATTGGGAAAAAAATACTGTTTTTAGCACAAGCAATAAGATTTGGCCAATCAGTCCTGGAAATGGTAGATGGATTATTTTTGTCACTAGGAGATTCACTGAAATAAACTTTATAAGGGTATGGATATAAAGATTTGCTAGGACTAAGTCAATTATTATTAATTAACAATAATTAATTCATATTAATTATTTAGAAAGATTATATTGCTCTGAATAATAGAAGAGATATCTATAATTAAGAAGAATTTACCAAAAGTCTTGCATCAATCATGGAGAAATCAAGTTCTACATTGTTGTTGCATGTTTTTTTCCTTATACTATAAAGTCGTTAAAGACAAAGAAATGATCATTTCTCCTTAATATAGAATTAATAAATATTTTAAAATAAGAATTTGGTTACATATGTTATAAAAATACAATATGCAATATTTGGAAATTGCATGTAAATATTTTGATGTCTAGTTGTATTGGAAGCCTTAGAAAATACATTTTTTATACTTTCATTTTTATATTCTGTGAGTTATCTTTTGGAAAAGGATACATGTAAAATTGTACTCTATTATTGATAAATTATATGAAATTATTAATAAGATTTTTAGGAAGTTCTGTGATCCTAGGCAGCATATATGAATTTAATTGTATGAGGGTGATATATATATACATATATATATATATATATATACATATACACCAATATGTGTTTTAGATCCATTTTGCATTTCTAGTGTGAATGGTTTGACTAATTTCTCACATTCCTGTGAATTTCATTACAGCTGAAAAAATGACACCTGGGTTAACTGTTATCACTATGAACTATCATTCCTTTTGAAAATTAATTCTCAAGTCTTTTTTGGATTTTGTTCATATATTTGTCTAGATTGCTTACTTTTGTTATTTGGATTAGACTCTGTGTTAATTTCCTCTCAGGATAGTTGGTGATTCATTAGTCTTCTTTATTTTGAGAAGTTATAAAGCTAGATTTTTCTGATATGGATAGTGTGTAGAACCTCAGATCATAAATTTAGGTAAAAAGAAATCTGCAGAAGTCTTGAGAGGTCAAAGACTCATATTTAAACAATTTAAGGAGGTGTCCCATAATTTACTATTTCTCCCTTCCCTTTGATGGCAATGTGATTTTAACTAGTCTAATAAAAAATATGATATGCACTTAAAGTACTCATACAGTAACATTTATTAAAAATATCTCCAATACCTTCCTCCGGTGTTTTCTTAGATCACTTGGCTTTCATTGGTAGCAAGAAAAATGACAAAAAAAAAGGAAAAAAAATTAGTCAATGAGAAACATGATTTGAAAGTGCAATATAAAACATTAATTTATCCTTAATTGTTTTTATAAATTCACAAATGGATAATTGAATAATTGTCCAAGGATAATTTAAGATGGGTTGTTTAATTTTTTATTATTTAAAATTATGATATAAACAAATAATATAAGACTTTTTTCCCTTTTCTTTCTATATTTCCTCACCAATCTCCACTGAGTCTCCTGGTCTCACTCAGGTTAAAAGGATTATGGCCACTCACAGGCAGATCCCCTTTTGGATCAACATAGATAATGGTCATTTCTGACCTGGGTCAGTTTACCTCTCCATAGGCAGCCTTGTGGATTCCCATTACCATGGATTCACCATATTGACACCAGATTTGTTGTGGACACCCAATTCACTTTAACCCTGTTGTAGATCTAAACTATTGGTTTAAGCAATCTTCCAGTCTCAACTTCTCTCAATAGCAGGATTTAAACTTTAGATACCATTTATAGTCATTTTCTAGTAGATTTCAGATGAACATTCTCAAATCTCAATATATATCAAATCAAATAAAAAATAAATCAAATCTCAAACATAACAATAATAACAAACACAAATAAACAAATCTCAAGTATACCCATCATGGGATAATTCAGAAAATTGATTTTAGCCACAAAAAATGTGGAGAGTTGGGATTCAGCCAAATTGGAGAATGAGAAAAAAAACCCAATATTTGTTGTTCCTATTTTATTTGAAGTCTAAAAATCACTAGACATTCTCTCCATGTCATTCTTCCTCTTCCACATGACTATGAACATTAAGTTATATTAAGTTTCTTAAGAATTGCAACACTGTCAGCTTCAGGACAACTGAAATAATAGTACTTTCTTGGAATCAATAAACTTCACATATCTGAAATCAATTTCAGATTCAGCATTTTGAGCCAGTAAATTAGGGAAAATTAAGGAAAAAAGGATCAAATCAGATAAATATATTTGTGTTTGTGTGTGTATACACACACACATACACATATAAATACATTTATACAGCTGTCTGCAAACCTTGTCAAGCAACATAAATGATAACTATTTCTAGCAGGAAAAATAAATTGCACATAAATTAAGCTTTTATTGCACATAAATTCTGTTGACACAAAAGTCTTGAATATCTAATTTATTACATATGTCTTCCTAGAATTACTAGAAATTCCATATAAAATAATTCATTCAATATTTGTTCATTCATTCGTTTAACATATTGAAAATTAAGGATATCTTACTTAGATCAGTGTTCTTAAATATGGGATCTGTGAACCATTTTAAAAGAAAATATATTTTGAAAACAATATTTTCAATGTAATTTATTGCCTGTGTATCATGTATTTTATATATTTAAACTACCCCCCCCCTTATCAAGGCATCCATTTAAGAGACTTCATCAAATGGATCCATCCATGTCAGAAAAAAGAGGCTAAGAACTTAGCTGCATGTTTCCTTTTCCTGGGTATTTGTGCAACTAATTTTTAAATTTAAATTTTAGTAAATTCAAAAAACAAAAACAAAAAAAACAACCACAGAACAAACCCCCAAACCCTTCGTTAACATTTATTGAACAATAAAGCTTTACTTCTTTCATTCAAGTTACTTTTGTTGTTTTTTGGTCTAACCCTGTGCTACCCTATATGCACGTCTGTTACTTGCCTGAGACACTGACAAATTATGTTATATATCATATGCAGGTCTCCAGATTTAAAGGCTGTACCTCTATCCCAAGAATTCTTTACACTCTCCCTAATTTTTTCCTCCCTCCTCTCGTTGTGTGTGTGTGTGTGTGTGTGTGTGTCTGTGTATTTGTGTCTGTGACCCCTCTTGACAATCTAATGGAATCCATGAACCCCTTTTCAAAAGAATGTTTTAAAAGATTAAATACATAGGATTATAAAGGAAATCAATTAATTCTGAAGTTATTTTATACAAATATATATATTTTAAAAAACTTCATGGATCCAAGTTAAAAAGTACACATGTATGCACTTTTTGTGATAGCAACAATTTGGAAACAAAACAGATATAGTGGATGCTAATCAATTGGGAAGTGGTTAAATTAATTATAATATATGAATACAAATGAATTTGATACTTTGTTGTAAGAGAAAATTATACTAAATATATAGAAGCATGGGAAAATACCAGCTGAGAAGATTTGAAGGAAGAGATCCAAGAAAATATGTACAATGACTACAACAATATAAATGGAAAGACTGACAATCATAAAACAAATGAAGAATTATAAAGAATAAGGATGACTCCAAATACAATATATTAGATGACAACTGCTTCAACTACTATGTGCAGTTCAGAGGACATTTCAGATTTTTTTTAGTAGATTGACTGGATTTGTTGATTGCTTTTTCTCTGGCATGTTTTTTTTAATTTATTTGATTTTATATATATGACTCTCTGAGTGGGATGAGTAAAAAGGAAATTAAGGTAGTATAATAATAAATCAATAAAAAGTATTTAAAAAAAAACCCTGGATCTATTCTGCCAAACTGTGTATCCCAGAGACATTTTAATCTTATAGCTATTAGCTTTCAAGTCCATAAAACTTCTTTCAGCCTTGTGTTACCAATATTTAATTGAATCACATACAAAGCATATAATGCTTAAGAAAACTTAATAAAGTCCCTGGGTTTTTCTGCGAAAGATCAATATTTCTCCAATCATAAAATCAATCTGAAAACGTATCTAGTACCAGAGTCAAAGCAAGTAGTAGTTCATGAACATTCACTTATCATTTTGCTGAAAATCACACATATGCTGTCTAAATGTTAATTTAAAAAAATATTTTAATTTAAATGCTAAGGTCTGGAAGAGGGAGTGAGACTGATGACTTTTCCTAGCCCTGCCTCATTTAAATCCAATTCACTTGCAAGTCAAGACATCATCCCGCTGATATTTTTAGTCCTCTTTGAAAATGAAGGATAAACAACAAGATCATGGGCAATGGATATGCCTAAAATTTGTTAGTCTCTAAGGAAAAAATATTCATAAAGTTGCTTCTCTTCTTCCCTCCACTTCAAAGTGATTTATATAACATGATTAATACAGCCTGTAGAAATAGAGGACTTTGAGGAGCCACTGACTTGTGGAAAAGATGGAGGATAACATTGGCGATGAGAGACAAATAAAACAGTAAAATAAAAAATAAAAACTACACCAAGAGTAAAAAGAAGGGGCCAGTGTAATGTGAGAAAGACAAAAATAGAGTAAAATTAGAAGGATTACCCTCAGTAATTCAACATGAATATTTCCTTTCATCCTTCCCAGAGCTGCTTTTTTCCCAGAAGAAGACCTATTTGGATAGAAACTACCAACTTCTCTCTTTATTTTCCCCATCTTGGTAAGAAATCCAAGATTAAGAATGCTTTCTGATTTTTTTTCCTGTCCTGTAACAGTTTCTTTTAAGATAGGTTTTACTGTAACAATCTAATTTGGTAGTTTGGGTATTTCCCTAAATCTCTCATGGCTTTGCTGTGTGGACTTAAGAAAAGTCATGTCAGTACAAGAGGCTCAAGGTCTCCTTGATTCCTTCTCAGCTTTATGTGTCTTTCCTAAGATCCTTAATTTTTTCTGACATCCTTTATCCTTCTGTTGCAGTCTAAAATGATAAAGACCATTTCACTAATTTGCATTTCAATTAATATTAAATCCCCAAATGACTCTCTTTTGAACAGTGCTAAACTGAAGTGCTGACATTTTTCATGGGGTTATTTTAACATCCATAAATAAATAAATAAAAGGAATACAAAGATGTTACTTTTTTTTTTTTTTCTTTTTTTTTTTTTAATTTTTATTTTATTTGAATAACATATGTGTGGGTAATTCCTCAACAATAACCCTTACATAGTTTTCCGCCACAAATTTTTCCCCCCAACTCCCCACCCCTCCCCCTAGATGGCAGGATATCCACTACATGTTAATCACGTTAAAATATTGGCAAATCGAATATATGCATACATACTTCCAAACTTATCATTGGTGTGCAAGAAAAAAAAGATGTTACTTTTTTATAAATTTTATTCAGTGCTCTCAGGTTCATTATAATGTGATATAGTTTTAGCAAATTATCCTCAAATCTTGGACAAATTTATCTGGCTAAGAAAACATAGTTGGATGAAACTTCCTCCAATACATTTTCTGTTTGATTTTGGTTGGTAGTAATCTCTATTTCACCTTAATTTCATTTTGGGAGTGGGGAGTCTTCTAGTTTGGAAACTCAGGGTTTGAGCTAATGACTTCTGTGCTTTAAAATTTTCATTAGTGTAGTAGTTAGTGTATTCATTAGTATATATAGTATTTCCCCTCTTTAACTGAAGACAATTACAAGTGCTTCATGTCTTCTTTGCTAAAAAATATCAATAACCCGGTGACCAGCTTTCTGATGATGAATTACTGAAGAATATGACATAAAATAAATTTCAGAACTGAAAAATATTTTTGCAGTCATAGTATACCTATGTTTGAAAAAAGAATTCCCTTAATAACATATTTAAAAAGTAGTCACTACAAAAGTAGTTACTTCCAGATCTTAAGTTAGCAGCAAGTCATTATTTTCCAATGAAGTTCATTTTATTTTTGGACATTGCTAATTGATAAAAATCCTTACATCGTGCCTAAATTTTTCTAGCTGCAACTTCCGTACCTTATTTTTTGTTTGTTTATTTGTTTGTTTTTTTAGTTTTAGTTTTAGAACCCATGATGAGCTTTTTAGTCATAGTAATTCATCAAGGTATGGTAGAGTTGTGATCGTCATTGACAGAGGCAATGATGGAATTTTACAAGTAAATACTTGTAAAAAATAGGAAATCACTCCCATGTTGTTTCCAAGATAATGGACTTAATATTTGTGGAGAATGTTTAAGTTATTACCATGAAAGTAATTCACTGGACATAAGTAGCTTTGTTCCAGTGTCATCAGTTACAAAAGACTTTTAGAAAGCCATTAAGTTTTTCTTGTGGTATGTATTTCTCAAGTAAACTTTGGTTTAAATGATCCAGATTTGTTTCCTTACCAGAGTCATGATTCCCATTCGATCCATCTCCCTGGCTGGGCTTCGGGGAGTAAGCTTCGGTGTGGAGTGGCCACTAGGAGGAGATGAACTGGCTAGAGATGAAGCTGTTACTGAGGCAGTGATTGAAGTACCTGGATGGACTCTAGCTAGATTCAAACCTTCTAGACTCACACTGGCCACTCTGTTCTCAATTTCTTCAGCACGTAGTTCTGTAGATTCTTTTTCTTCCTGAATTAACCTGAAAGGTACATTTGAATTTAGAAGTTGTCTATAGCTTCAAAACTTCTCAATAAATTGCAACAACTATTAATTAAATGCCTCTTAAGTGTCAGGCACTGATTTCATTAAGCACTGAGGGTACCAGTGTGAAAACAAAACATTCCCTGTTCTTTAGAAATTTACATTCTTCTGGAGGGGAGAAGGTTAATAAAAGCAAAATAAACAATTTGAAGAGGGTAACACTAACAACTTTGGGGAGATAATTACAAGGTCTCCAACTATTTAAATAAAACAGCAGGATTTTGCAAAACTTTTTTTGTTTGTTTTTGGCAACATTTGTGCAATTTTGAGATTTCTTTATGCTATAAAGACAGCTGGGTGAGTTAGTGGATAGAGCACTGGATCAGGAGTCTGGAAGACTTCAGATTAAATTGTGCTTCAGTCACCAAATAACTGGGAATCCTGACAAAATCCCAAAGTCCATTTGTCTTTGTTTCCTCATCTGTAAAATGGAGGTAATAATAGTGACTTTTACAGTGTTGCTGTGAAGATAAAGTAAGAAAAAATTTGTAAACCTCAAAGCAATTATATAAAAGCTAGTAGTAGTATTAGTAATAGTAGTTGTAGTAGTAGCAGTAGCAGTAACAGTAGTAGTTGTAGTTGTAGTAGTAGTAGTCATACCAGTAGTAGTATTTTCTTTCCAATAAATTTGAGCAGCTTCAAGGTTAAAGCATAGCCAATCCTTACTTTAGAGAGGATTTATATTTCCTTCTTCTTCCAAAATTCTTTACCTTTGAAGAATTATTTCCCAAGCTGATTCTTGCTATTAAGCTAAAATCAAACTTGATTCCTTCTCCACATTATGTCCTTCTTTCCAAATTGGGCCATTTTTGAACTAGCTTTTTGCTTCAACAATACAAAGTGATAGTTTTTAATATAAGAAATTTCATGATTTTAACAAAGTTATAGAGTTATAAAATCAATTCATAAAGAAAAAAATAAATGCTATGCAGCTACATCATAAAAAAGTCAGACAACATTTGAGGATATCACTGAGAGGTTCAGAACATGTTTTTCTGTTTAGAGAGTTTTCTTTCTCTAGAGAGAAAAAAGTGAAAGAAAAAAAAAGGATTAAAAGAAAGGAAGATGGTAGAGCAGAAAGAAAGGTAAAGCAGTTTACATGATAGTAGTGCTAGATTGTCATCAACAATTATCTCTGTTGCCAAGCAGGACTATCTGTGTCTTTGTCTCAGTCTCTGTTTCTGTCTTTGCTTCTCTTTCTCTCAAAAACAAAACAAAACAACGTACTAAGCTTACAAAGTATGAGCAATACTATTTCCATACATATGTTAATGTGATATATATATTTGATATAATACAAAAAATTATATAAATGCTACAAAAGTATATCTATGAAGTTATACCTGTATACACAGCCATACCTACATATAAACATGCTGATGATGATTTATCCAACATGACAAAATGAGTGGGTATTAGATATTGATCTTGAATTTAAGTCTTCCTCACTCAAGTCCAATTCTCAATCTATTTCTTGATTTATATTATGTATTATATATGTATCCAATTATAAAGTATAAGAGCAAAAGAAGGAGGAGGAGGAAGGGAGAAAGGTCCATATTTCCCCATGTTTTTAAGACCTAACATTAAAATTATGGGAACCCAGCTGATGTAATGCCCTTTGAATAATGTTCTTTCACAAATTCTAAACCAACATTCCTCCACCCCCTAAAAATGTCTTAACAACATTACTTACATAATGTTTTCTGGTGTAAAACTCCTGCCTGACATAATAAGGACAGTTGATATGTCATTAGACTCTTCTTCAAGTTAGTTATACTGAGGTAACACAAGATATTTCTTTAAAGTGATTTGATGTGATTGTAATGCACTTAGAAACATCTATAATGATTCAATCATATTTGTCAGTGTATTGTAGAAGAAAGATTTCTGAGTCTGAGGATCTGGATTCAAATTCTGCCTCTGATACCTTTACTTGTGAGCCCTTAGATAAGCTACTCCACTGTCTTGGGCTTGGGATGCCTCGTCTATAAAATTAAAGGTTTTAACTAGTGACTTCTGTGATCCCTTTGAGTCTCATGTGGCTCTGGTCTTTTAAGGCATTTTCTCCAGTATATGCTTTCCCAAACTACCAGAATATGATAGCATGTTTTAGCTTGAGGTCCTGGAGGATCCTACTTGTTAGAAAGTGAATAAGATTAATTTTGCTTTGCTTGTACCAAGAAAGAAGTAGTTTTGGGGGTTTTAAGCTATTTAGTGGTAATAATGTAACATCTGGAAGGACTTTGATTTAAGAGAAACAGTCAAATGACCATCCTTATTTGCTAGTATAATTAATAAAATGAATAATTACTCAAACTTTTTATATGCCACAGTGACTGATCCCATGAGAACTGATAAGGTCACTGAGTAAGAGAATGAGACAAAATCAGAAAAGAGTCCATGAAAGGACTTAAGGATATACATATAGGTGAGTAAGAAATGGATGAAGATTTTGCAAAAGCAGTTTCTACTACTTCTTCCTTCTGTGGCTAAGCAGAACAAGATTAATATTTTTGTGGCTTAAGAGCAATTTAAATACTGGAAGACTGTTGCACACCCTTTCTAGCTGTTCCCTCACTTCAAAAAGTGTTTTCTTTTCTCCAGGAATAACATGACAAATCCTTTCACTGGATCTTATTTGACATGCTTTCAGAGACCTTTCTCTTGGTTGAGTTCCTCTGGTTACTCTTTAGATTATAAATATTCTTCCCCATATGTGGCTTTGAGAATTAAACTGGGGTTTAACCAAGGAAATGACAGCAGGAGGATCATTTCCTTTGCTTCAGTCCCTCTTTTGAACTTTTCAATTGCCATGGCATACTGCTGACTCATAAGTAAATGCAACTAAAACATTTTTAGATGAATTGCAATGGAGCCTTGTGTTCCTAATCTTATGTTTGGTGAAGATTAAGTTTTTTGAAAATGTGTAGGTGCAGGAGAATTTATCTTTAAGTTGATTTTACCCTGCATTTAGATCTTACCATTTTCTCATGCTGAAGAATTTATTTTTCATTGACCTACTCCTGCTTCAAGCACTTTCTAGAGAACCATAGGATTGGATTTAGATTCCAAAATCACTTCCTTCAAGCCTAGGAAAGCCATGCATACTGGCCCCCTCTCAAAATTCCTTCCATCCTTTAATCTCTGTCAGGCTAAATCAATCTTTATCTATGTTTCTTTTCCTCTCTCCCTTCCTCCCGCTCTTCCCTCCCTCCCTCCCTTCTTTCCTTCCTTCCTTCCTTCCTTCCTTCCTTCCTTCCTTCCTTCCTTCCTTCCTTCCTTCCTTCCTTCCTTCCGCTCTCCCTCCCTCCTTCCCTCCCTCTCTCTCTCTGTCTCTGTCTCTCTGTCTCTGTCTCTCTCTCTCTTACTCTCTTGCTCTTGCACTCTGTGTGTGTGTATGTGTATGTGTCTGTATGTAATTAGGAGAGATAAATTCTGTTCCTCTTGGGTTTTCCTAATAGGGGCCACTCTAAAATAAAGAAAACATAGTTTCTCCTTTATTTTCCTTTCTCCGAACACAGCTGGTCAGAAGAAGCATTACCTGAAATGGGGACAACTTAGAAGTCTTCCCAATAAGATTAGTAGTGAAGCAAGGATGTTTCTTATCGCTAATATTATGCAACAGAGTATTAAAATGTTAGTTATGGTAATAAGTTAAATTAGCATAAGTTAAAGAAATAAAAATAAGCAGGGAGGAAACAAAATTATGATATAATGTTATACTTAGAAAACCTTAGAGAATCAACTAAAAAAGTACTTTGAACATTGAACAACTTTAGTAACGTTGTAGGATATAAGATAAATTCACACATATCATAAGCATTCTTATATATTATCAATAAAAGTCAACAGGAAAAGATAAAAATAAATTCCACTTAAAATAACTGTAGACATTTAAAAAACAATTGTGAATCTTCCTACTAAGACAAGCCTAGGAAGTATTGAAACAAAATTACATTTTTTTTTCTCCACACAAATAAAGACAGATGTAAACAACTAGAGAAATGGTAATTTTTCATGGACAGCTTAAAACTGTATAATACATTCACAGTTCTACTTAAATTATTCATTTAGTATTATACCAAACTACCAAAGATTATTTTATAGTATTGGAAAAATAATAATAAAAATTCATCTTGAAAAACAAAAGATCAAGAATATTAAGTGAATCAACTAAAAAAAATCAAACCCCCCAAAGTAAGAGAAGGTAGCTTGGAAGTTCTTCAGTTATTTTTTACTTGCATCTAAATCTTTATGACTCCTTTTGGAGTTTTCTTGACAAAGATACTGAAGTAGTTTGCCATTTCCCAGCTCATTTTACAGATGAGGAAATTGAGGCAAAGTTAAGTTATTTGCGCAAGATGACATGGCTAATGTCTGAGAAAGATGAGTGTTCATGACTCGAGGCCTGACTTTCTATTGATTGTCACTTAGTTGCTTAGGAACACCAGATTTCAAAATACATTACAGCACAATGATAATTGAAACAATCTGTTACTGGCTAAGAAATAAAATGGTGGCTCAGTACAATGGTTTAGGTACCCAAAACACAGCAGGGAATGACCATAGTAATCTAGTGTTTGATGAATCCCAAAGTCTGAGCTTTTAGAGCCAGAATTCACCATTTGAAAAAATTGCTGGGAAACTTAAGAGCACTTCAGTGAAAATTAGGCATAGACTAAAATTTCAAAGAGATCAAAATGCATACATGATTTGTTCAAAAAAAGCTTATATTATAACTGAGTTAGGGGAGCATGGGTAATTTTACTTGTCAGATCTATAAATAAGAGAAGAGTTTATGAACAAGATAGATAGGTTCACAGGAAGTAAAATGGATAATTTGATGACATGGAATTAAAAAAAATTTTTTGCACAAACAAGCAGCTAAAATTAGAAGGGAAGCAAGAAATTGAGAAATAATTTTTACAAGTTTCTCTGATAAAAACTTCATTTATCAAATAAATAGAACATTGATTCAAATATATAAAAAAGAAGAACCATTCCCCAATTGATAAATGGTCAAAGGATATGAACAGGCATGTTGTTCTTTGTCCTCAACAGGACTTGCAGAAATACTTAATGTAAACATTGTGGAAATGTCCCTAAATTTGCACATCTCAGATTTCTTTGAACAGAAAGTTGAGCATCAGTTCTCTCTCCACTTTAATCTTTGCATGTTTCCTTTTCAAGTTAAATCATTTAACATCATAGTGGTATTATTGTGCTATTTTTGTCCTTATTGAAGGCATCTAACAATACTGCAGAAAACACCATGCTAAAAAGCATGGGGACAAGCATACACCCTTGTTTCACTTCACCAGTGATTGGGAAAGCATGAGAGATTTGTCCATTTTCCAGAACCTGGACAATCATGCTGTCATGAAAGTGATATACAATACTGATAAAACTTCTCTGGGAAATGAAATTTTGTAAAAATTTCCATAAGCTCTCATGATTGACAGTGTCAAAGACTTCCATTAGATTGATGACCTGTGTTCTGTTCCTGCCATTTCTCCTGGAGTTGTCGACCAATAAACACCATACCAATCATTCCATGACCCTTTCTGAAGCCACACTGAGCAGATGACCATCTTTCAGATGAACGATAAGTCTATTAAGGAGGGCTCTTGAAAAAATCTTGCTAGCAATGCCCAACCCCTGTGTTTGTCATAGGACAACCTATTTCCATGGGCATGGACAATGGAACATCTGTGAATTTCTGTAAGATAACCTCTTTTTGCCATATAACCCAGAAAATTTCTGTCTACTTTGTATGATCAGTGGACCCTCTTGCTTTGTAAATCTCAGCTAGAATATGATCTACACTAAGTATTTTACCACATGAGAGCAGCCTAATAGTATATAAAACCTCTTCTTCAGCTAGAAGTTCTATTATAGATGGACTG
>JAJPUD010003220.1:170811-209721 GCA_023553655.1 Myrmecobius fasciatus
TTTTCCCTCCAAGTCAGCAAGGGAATGTTTCTGCTTGGAGAAGTGCTCCAATGTGTTGATTTTTAAGTTCTCTGGTAGTCATCTTGCCTTGGGACAGCAACTTTTGTTGAAGATAAATATTTAGCTTAGAGAAGATAAGGATATCATCAGTTCAGCACTCTGTGCTACACCTAACCTTTGTCTATCTCTTCTTTTAATTAAATGTCAGTTTGATTAAATGTCAGTGTTTATTACGAAGCTGCATCTATACATTTGTGTGTGTGTGTGTGTGTGTGTGTGTGTGTGTGTTTAGATAAATGAAGATAGCATTGATAATGAGGTCAGAAGACAAACAAGTATTGAGTAATAAGTTACTGTTGCTGTTTCCAACTCCATTTTCCCCAAGGACTCTCTGCCACCAAGTGCCTTCGCTGGTGTTAAAGTAACCCAGAATCACAAGTTGGTCCAATTTTGGGTTTTTTGATGTATTTATGATAACATTCTCCACGTCTTTATAAAATTTTTTTGACCTCATCAAGGTTTATCATGGTAGGAACATGTGCCCCCATGATGGTATCATGGCTTTTTCTTGCAAGAGATAATTGCATTGTCATGAGACTGTTGTTCACATTTTTAGTGGGCATACAAGCTTGTTGATTAGATTAGTTTTGATTGTAATATAAACTTCAGGGTGCTTCTGCTCTGCTGTTATACCCCTTGACCCAGCAAATACCACTACTGTCTGTTGCCCAAAGAAAGCAAAAAGAAGGGAGAACATATATGTATATATATACACACACACATATATATATATACATATACACACATATGTATACATATATCTGTATACATATATATATATAATACACACACATACACAAATATTTGTAACAACTTTTTTTTGTGTGTATTAGGAAAGACATGGAAATGGGGAAGGAGAATGTTATAAAAATGACAAACAGGATGGTTTCAGAAAAAAAAAATCTTTGGGAAGACTTGAATGAACATAGGTCAAGTGAAATGAGTAGAACCAGAATAATAGTGCATATAATAACAGCAATATTAAAACCATGGCCAACTATTACTAACTTCCTTTTAATCAATATGATAATCCAAGACAAATTCAAAGATCAATGATGGAAAATGTTATCCATCTCCAGGGCAAAATCTGACATATTCTGCTTAAATACTGAAGTGTATCCATTGACTTTCTTTATGTTTCTTGCTTTTTTTCTTTTGGCAACTTGGCAAATATGTGAATATATTTATATATCTATATATGTATGTATGTCTATCTAGCTAGCTAGCTAATTGCTCACATATTGCTTGCCTTCTCAATCAGAAAGGCAAGAAAGGAGGAAGGGAATTTGGAATTCAAATAAAAAAATATTAAAAAAAGAATAGTCAGGATGTCCCTAAAACTCTAAGAAGCAATCCACAATTTGAAACAATACACTTTGCCAAACATACTCCAGCAGGTTTGCTGAGAAAAACAAATACTAAAATTGGGGAAAGATTTTTAGGGTAAGATTCACTGTCTAAATAAATCAAATTGTTACATCCTACTTAAAGATACATCAACGTGTTAATCTCTGATATACTTATCAGGTTACAAACATTTCAACCTCTAAACTCTGATAGGTGTATAAGGTGAAAACTCATTTTTATTGCTTACTTAATGTAAAAAAGTTAGTCAGGGGTCATTTTATAGGCTCAAGATATAAAATAAAGTAATTATTATAATAGGATATCATATTGAATACTATGGTGTTCTTCAAGTATCTCTATCTTTATCACAGGAATCATTTAATGAATGATGCAAATCATACATCATAAAATGTCACTTATTTGACCTTTCCTAGAAAAAACCAAAATAGTTAATATGAAGGCTTGGAAAGGGAATGCTAATTAATAATTCTTTTGAATTTCTTTGGGATGATAGGTCCAATGGCTTCCAGTGGAGAATATGCTAGAACAGATAGAAATTTACTACGCTGGCAACTCTTTTTGTCTTTCATGTGTACATGAACACAATTATAGCTTTAGAAAGGAAAAAAAAAGCAGGACATTTTGCTAGAGGCAGAAACAGCAGATGAGAAGAATATATGAAATGGACAAATCTGCTCACCAGCACAAAAAAAAATTAATAGCAGTTTCCTAAGGTTGAACAGAAAATATTCAAGCTGTCCCAGATGGAGCTGTGTCACTATTGTTGCCTAAATTAGATGTAGTGTAAGAAGATTGTGCAAATCATTCAGACTTAGGAAAGTATTTGAGGTTAAAATTAAGATAGTCACAACAACAGAATTTCTCAGTGTTTTAAATGATGACTTGTGAAGAATTATTTCAATCTCTGAATACTATATTGTATCAAGAAGCCATCTGTTAGAGATGGTCTTGAAATGGTACATTTTTTCATTATCTACAATGGGAGAAAAATCAGTCATTACAAGTTATGATGATTTACTAACATGTTTTTTGCCCCTGGGATGAGAATATTTTGATAAAGGCATTTGTTAGGCACTCATATTAGATCATGATAGCTTTCTGATATTAGCATTGCCAATTTCCTCTTTGAGAAATGCAAATTAATGTTAGATCTCACTTGATTCTTTAATTAAGTAAGCTGAACAGAAATTATTCTGGACAATGACAGGAATTTTCCACGGATGATTATAAAATATTAACTCTTATTTACATATCAATTAATGACTTACAAAGTACTTTTTGATTGATACATTCTGATAAATTTAAATTCTAGTGGTCTGCAACCTTACTACTTCCCGGTTTTTTTCCCCCTCGGTGGAAGGAGCATTAATTACTATGGAAAAAGAGAGGAAAGTAAGCTTGGAGAGCCTTTTATATAAGTTACAGAACAAATGGATCTAAAGAAAGGTATATCATGGCATAGTTTAAAATATTGTGGTGTAAGGATATGAAAAATTAATTTTAGGGAACAGAAAATAATATTAATCTTAAATACCAGGATGTGTGGTATTAATTTATTTAAAGGAAACTTTTTCCTGGGGAAGTCTGATTTTTAAACTACTATCAAAATTAACTAAGGCCTTTTAAAACTAATGTTTTAATTTTTCTTATTTAAATATATTATTGCATATATAATGAACAATATGAACACCACAGATGAATTTGTAAATAATCTGTACCTAATGATGCAATTCTATAATGAGAAAAAGAAAACTGGAGTCTTGTACTACTTTAAAAAGAAAAAAAAGTGATTGGCATCACTTTTTAGACTACTTCTAAATGCAGCTTACTGAACACTTAAGTACTAGAGGATTGTATTATTATAAAGAACATACTTTAATACTTTTTAAATCATCCTTAAAAATGTTCCTAGGTTTTTAGTTGATAGCATTTCCTTAAGAATTTTCAAATCGATTTGTTGCTTAGAAAAGCAGGATGTTGTAGTAAATAGGGAGCAAATCAGTGAAGATTTGGGATTGGGCATCACATCTGACAAATAGGCAATGTGATGACTTCAGGCAAAGCATTTATAATTTTAACACCCTCCTGGTAACTCTCAAGATATTTAAAGGCACAACACTTGCTAATTAAAGGAATTTCTTTTTCCAGGAGCTCAATAGAGAATCTACAGGGGTCAGTGAAATCTGCTATTGACTGTTTTAAGCTATTATATTAATTTGTCATACAAATTAAAAGGCACTATTCTAAAAGATACTTCTGAGAATATACTTTAAAAACAGATTCCATACTTACTTTGTTCCATTCAGTAACAAAAAACAAAAATATTTAATGCTATTTAAGAAGAATATTTTTTGAACATATACTGTACAACAAATGTACATTTTTCAGAGTTATACATATTGACCCTTTCTGGTCAATGATTTCAAAATTATATGTTTTGATAATGTAAATATATTGTTGGCAATGAGTTTTTAACCTAAAATTTTAAGAAAAAAATTCATTTTTAGAAAGGTATTATAAGTTATGTGAGAATGGATGATAGAATCTCTATTTTGATTGCAGTGTACATTTTTTTTTAAAGTAACTCAAGATTTAGTTGTGACTACTTTCCTCCACTATAAATTCAGGAGTTTCTAGTAGACAATCTGAGTAATTCTATTTTTAGTCTCACAAAATTGGGAGTGTGGAAATAGCTGAGGGCTAAATAAACATTGATACTAGTTGGTTGGTTATTCTCCCTCTGCCACTGGTTTCAGGCAAATAGAGAATGAAATGACCTGACTTCCATCCATCCCATCTGCCAATTTTCAGAGAGAAGTAATTTAGAAACAGTTTGAAGATTCTAGGTTCATCAAAGTAATTATAATTTCACCAACTAAACTTAAAAAATGAAAATTGGTTGAGTAAAGAAGAAAATTTTCTAGATCCCCTATCAAAGAACACAGAACAGAGAAATCTGCCCTAAAATATACAAACACATGGTGTCAAAAACTGGGTTTATCTCAATAAAACCGATGTGTTTGGTGATGTTCCCTTAAGCTCTTAAAATTGTCCCATGATGCTTTCTAATATATCATATTTCTGCTTAAGAAAATGATGGAGAAGGGGCAGCTAGACGGTGCAGTGGAGAGAGCACCAGCCCTGAAGTCAGGAAGACCTTAGTTCAAATCTGGTCTCAGACACTTAACACTTTCTAAATGTGTGACCCTGGGCTAGTCACTTAACCCCAATTGCCTCGGCAAACCTCGCCCCCCCCCCCCCAAAAAAAAGAAACAAACAAAAAGTAAATGATGAGAAATAAAGGTATTCAGTTTCTAATGAGACACTGAGTTGGGATTTTTGTTGACATAAGAAAGGTACCATTGAAGACTATACTAAATATTTCTTATTTCTTATTCTTATTTCTTCTAAATATTTCAAAATACTTAATACAGGATAGAGACTTATTAGCTGAAACCCCATTCAGGATGAGGCTTGATATTTCTAGTCTAGATGATAGCTGAAACCAAAACGAACAGAAGCTAATACTTACCTGATTTCTTTATTGATTGCATCTAATTGTTCTTGAAGCATCATGGCTAGAGTCTGAGCATCAGAATGGCCGCTTGGGGACAGGAGGTCCATCGAGCTAAAAATAGTTTCTCTATCATCATCATCAATATCAGACATTTCAGTGTCACTTTCAAAATGATGGCTACTCAGCACTCCCATTTGCTGAGTTCTGTTCCACTCATGGTCCCCAAGTGATTTTACCTAAATAGCAAGTCAAACAACTTACAGTCCATATAAAGCATCATCCAAAATATTGAACTTTAGTTCACAAATAGGATTTTGTTAATGACTTGGGGAAAAGAGAAAGAAAATGCTATAAGTCTAAGCAACTGAGAAAATGAAGGTCATTCCTTTAACATTTTAACTAGCAAATTATCAAGATATCCCATTTATTTAATATAAATGAAAACTGAAATTTTTGTTTTTTTTCTCATGACTTCTAATATATTTTAGAACTAAGCCAAAACTGGATGAGACTGAAAATTTCAATACAAAAGGTACATTTTTTTAAAAGTTGCTCCTACTGTGATTTTCTTAGCCTGCCCTTGTTAATTTCCTTAAGCCCAAAGCATGCTCATTTGTCTGATGAAGGTAACTTAATTTCCTAGACTATGTCTGTTGTGTGGATAAGACCACTCAGCAACCAAATACAGACACCAGGGCAGTCACTTCTAATCCCAGATTTGCTGCTGTTCCTTAATCTTTTTACAAAGGAGTACTTGTGCTTAAAATGGAAATAGAAAAACTAAATTGGAGCCAGCTCATTAAAAAAAAAAAAAAACAACACCACCACCACCTCACTCACAGGAGGAACTTCCATACCTATTTTAAAATCTTAGCCTCTGGTGTCAAAACTGTGTACTTCTGATTTCAGGGAGAACATATCCTTACATATAGCATTTTCTTCCTTATTTTTTAGTTCCCCAATTAATGTGCAAAGTCTTATGGGATATTGCTCTCCATGTATTGGAAAAGCTTACAATGTATGAGCTGTAATATTGAATGGAATAGATAATTATAGTAACTGTACATACATACTCACCCAGGAGTTCTGGACAAATTCACAATAGTTAATGATTTAAGATTTTCCTATAAAAATATTATATATATGTGCATATTTGATGACACTCTTCCATTATAAAATAGTGGGAATAAGGCTGGACTCTAGATCTATGATTTCATGAGTACAGAGGACCCCAAGGGATGAAGACTCACTTACCCAAGCAGGCCAGGTCTTCTGCAACTTACAGTTTTGAGAAGTTGCTTGAAGCAATGGGATCAACTCAAAAGGAAAAAGTGTCATTCATCCATGCATAGGGGACTGCACATTGATTTAGCTTTAAAACATAATATTTATGTTTTATTTGTTTTGTTTCTATTTTAATCTGACTTAGGCAGCACTTGAGAGTTTTTTTTCTTTTGGTCATATGTCTGACACTTCTGGCCTAGAATATGAGAAGCCCTATCCAAGATTACTTAGCAC
This sequence comes from Myrmecobius fasciatus, assembly GCA_023553655.1. Lineage (NCBI taxonomy): Eukaryota > Metazoa > Chordata > Mammalia > Dasyuromorphia > Myrmecobiidae > Myrmecobius > Myrmecobius fasciatus. Next base: position 177,275 of record JAJPUD010003220.1, read on the forward strand.
TGGAGCAGACGATGAACTCAGGTCTTCAGGAGAGTTTGCGTCCACCTTTCTATCCAATAACCAAGCTTCCTTCTGACAGACATAAGAATTACATGATATTATAAATGAACTGGACCTTCAAGGTCACTGAGTTCCAACTCAGTATTTTATACCCGAGCAAGTTGACAAAAAGGGGGTGCAATGATTTACCAACTAATAACTGACATATACTCAGGATTTTGGAAAGTAGTATAGTGTAGTGGATAAGTTACTTGCCTTGGAATCCAGAAAACCTGGAGTTCAGTCCTCCTTAAGCACTTGTTAGCTGTATGGTTTTACACTAATCTCTTAAATTGTGTTGCTTTATTTTCCTCATCTGTCAAATAAGGAAGGAGACTGGATTTGATAACCTCTAATCTCTAAATATGGAGCTATAGTCCTCTGATTAGAGTTATAGATTTTTCCAACTCCAAATCCACAATATCATCCTTCTGTATCACACATCTCCAATGATAATGTCCATTGGAATTTAATGTTTTCAATAATAAGACTAGTAATGAAATAGAGTATAGTGATTATAATCAAAGAGCAGAAAAGTATAAAGATTAACCTTTGGTTCATCTCTTCGGACTCCCATCCGACCTCTCCTGGGTCTTCTTATGACCTTAGTTGATCTATAGTCAGACTGGCTGTCTACAAGTGAACCTACAGAATACCGAAGTTCTGTTGAGGTATCCAAGTGTGTTCTGGGGAAGAAAAAAATCAACAGTTATCCATGAAGTGAATTCAAATGTCATATAAAATTCAAATATTGAATCACTGACCATCACTGAATAGTCAGTCAGTCAATAGTGTATCAGTTTCCACAGAAATAAATCAGGCATTTGTGAAAGCAAAATCAAGTCCTTAGTTGTTATTGCTGTTGTTCAGTTGTTTTCAGTGATGTGTTTTCACTCTTTGTGACCCCATCTGAGGTTTTCTCAGCAAAGTTTGCCATTTCCTTCTCTAGCTCATTTTACAGATGACAAAAACGAGGCACATAGAGTTAAGTGATTTTCCCAGGCTCACACAGCTGGGAAATATCTGAGGCTAGATTTAAATTCAGGAAAAGTCTTCCTTACTCCAGACTTGGCACTCTATATATTGTGCCACCTAGTTTCCCTAATCCATTTAATAAATAATTAATTCCATATATTAAACAGTTTATTTAGGACTGTCCAATACAAAGAACATTACTTGAAGAGAATTAGACCTAGAAGTGGGACTTAAGATTGATTCTGATTAGTTTAATGACGTAAAATGTTATAATTAACAGGCCCTTCCTTTCCCTATAAGCTCTTATGATAGGCAGCAAAAATAATGCTATTTTCATCAAAGATGACTCACCCAAGATAAGCCAACTAATAAATATTACAATAGGGATTTGAACTCAGGTTAATTGATTCCAACACCAGTGCTAAACCTGCTTTGCAATGCTGCCTTTTTCAAGATTAAACACAAATTCTTCCAGTAACATGTTTATTCCAAGTATATCTAATATAAATAATCATTAAACCATCAAAGAAAAGATATTTAATTTCTTGGATTTTAGAAATGTAAATATAAAAATGTAAAGCAGAACAAAAAGCCCAAAGTTCTTATTGTTGTTTGAAATAAATATTGCAATATAAATTTTTCTATAAATATCTTTGGTTTAAATAAGTTTTTCCTTAATTTAGTTATCAAGTAAATATAATTATTTTAAACCAAATGGGAAGTAAACTCACCTTTTTATAGCATATTATGCCTAATTGGCTGTTGGGTTTGAGGGAAAATATGAAAAGGAAAACCAAAGATTAAGGTGGGCAGAGTTTGAATACCAATACAAGCACAGATCATTAATATGGAAAGCCAAGAGTATTGGTTATTTACATAGGATTCACAGATGTACAGCTGATAGGGTTCTCAATGATATACTACCAAATTGTACCATTGTGCAGATGAGAAACCAAAACTGAGGGAGGTTAAGTGACTTGGGCATTTCACACAGGTAATATGTTTATTTACATTATTTACATCATACCCAGAAGCCATATCAGCAGTCAGATATATATATATATATATATACATATATATATATATATACATATATATATATATATACACATATTAGCTTGTTCAGATCAGAAATGTTCACTTCTTACATATAATTAATATAGATTCCTTTGAATAAGAACATTATTTTAATATGATTTATATATCCCAGTGACTTTTCTAAAGGCTGTGCTGCATTCCTGGAATTCACTCTCGCTTCACCCTTTTCCATCTTAGAATATTTAACGTCTGAGCTCCAGTGCCATCTCACAGTGGAAGGATTCTTAACTTCTGTCATGTCATGAATCTCTAAGCTATTTGGGAGGAGCTAAGGACCCCTTCTCATAATAGTCTTTAAATGCATAAAACAAAAACATGGTGCTGCAAAGGATGGATAGATAGATGGATGCATAGATAGATAGATGATAGACAGATGTTCTTCTCAATGTATCTGAAAAGTAAGTAAAAAGACCCTGATTAAGAACCTATAAGTATTTCATAATCCCTCCTTGAAATAATTTGTACATATTTTATAATTTATATATATCAAAGGATCTTTCAAAGTCTCTGTGCCTCAGCCTCCTTATCTAGAAAACAAGATTGGTTCTGATTTTTCCAAGGTCCCTTTGAGCTATAATTGTGTAATCCTATGATCATACTAGACATGCTCATTTTGTAGATGAGCCAACTGAAGCTTCATTCATATACGTTCTGTTTCTCTAATAGAAAATAAACTCCCTGAGGACATGGGATATCTTGTTTTTGTCTGTATGTATCTGTTCCTTGTGTTTTTTTTCTTTTTCAGATCTATATTTTCTTTATTGTAGGAATTTCCAATTATAAACCAACCTTTATCATTACATAACACCCTTGTCCATAACTTGAAGTCTTGGAACTAAGGCACTAAGAGATTAAGTGACTTTACTAGAGTATCTCAGTCAGTATGTTTCTGAAAAGCCCAAAGTTTCTTAACAAGAAGGCTGGCCTCCTATTGACCACAACATTTTGCCTCACTGCCTTGATTGGAATAGATGTTTATTACACAGTTGTTTAATTTACTGAATAATACCATTCTGTAGCTGGATAGACTACTAGACTTGAAATTAGGAAAGCATGATTTATATACTACCTCAGATACTTATTAACTGTGATGACTAGGAAAAAATTAATTTCTCCTTTTCCCACCTCTATTTCCCCCAACAGTAAATATGAAAAATAATAAACTTCTTCACAGGGTTGTTAAAAAGATCAAATGAGATAATATATGTAATGTCTCTTTGCAAATCTCAAAACCCTATATAAAAGCTAGCTATTGTCATCATTAAGATTTACATTTAGACATAAACCTGGATGTTACTGAAACAGAAGACCTCAACTATTTCTAAAGAAGTCTCTTTCCCACATAAGCCAACTAAGTTGTTGAAATGACCAATGTGAAACTCTGAGTTGTTCTTTTCTATTCATTGGTTTCATTTATATTTAATTTAGACTACATCATTTATAGTTAGATTTCAATAAGACTAGAAAATAGTGGGAAAAAATGCTAAAACTTTTCTGGTCAAAATTATCTTTTCTAATATTAATTAGCATTGAACTGAAAATCAGGCCACCCTTAGCATATTTGGAATAGCCCAAGTCATAGGAAAATATTCGATTCTAATTTAAAAAGAAATAAAGTCTGTTCAATTGAGACAGCTAAGAAAAGCTTGCAATCAGCTTTAGATGGTTCTTCTCTAAAAGGTTTGCTGTATGGTTTCAAAATCATCATTTTCTTTCTGAAAAAGGCAATGAGTTTGCTTTTCTTCTTTTAATTTTTTCTTTAATTTCCTGATAAGGAGACCAAGGACAAGAAGGCTTGGTTCCTTTGATCATAAAAGCTGCTTATGAGCCTTCAATACTATGGCACAATTCCAAATTAAATCTACCTATTAAAAAAAAGACCAAATTTATTTACTTTATGCAGTGCAATATAAAAAAATGGTAACCAACACCCTGGAAAGATTTTATTTCTTATGGATGTACTCTGCACTCATCAAAGTCCTAATTAACAGGAACACAGCTGAAGAAATCCTGACACTCTATGACTATGTATAAATATATCTGTATATCTATATCTCTGGGACATAAAGAAAAAATACTAAACTCAATGTTTTTTCACCCCTATGAATGACTTATATTAACATTATTTCAATTCAACATTTTGTGTCTTACTTTGTAAATAAACATAATTTATTTTTTAAATTACCTTATTTATTATTCATATTGTGATGTAGCAATGTTGTTATTGTTGAATGATCTTAGTCAGGTCTGACTCTTCATGACTTCCTTGGAGGTTTTTTTAGCAAAGATACTGAAGTGGTTTACTATTTCCTTCTCTAGTTCATTTTACAGATGAGGAAACTAAAGCAACAAGGATTAAGTGACTTGTCCAGAGTCACACAGCAAGTAAGTGAATAAAATTGTTGAACTCAGATTTTTCTGATTTCAGACGTGGTGCGCCATTTATTGAACCACCTAGTTGTCCCATGATAACAATGGTAGTCTAGACTAAAAATCATTCTTGACAAACTCTATTTTATTTGTTTCCATTATTATTACTTTCTGGGTTTATTTGAGTGGTTCAGAAGTTGGGATGAAGGATGAAATTTGACAGGAATGTGATATTAACAAATGACATTTGTTAGCAAAACAAATAAAGATAATGATATTTATGTAACAACAGTACAACACGCACAATGATGACAACTGTCACTTCAAAGTCACATTTGCTTTTTCCTTTACATTTTATATTATAGTAAAGGGAAGAGAGTTCCAACATATATTAGAAATCTTTTTTTAAAAATAATTTAAATCACTAATATACTTTTATTTATTATCATTGAAGGCATGGAGTAGCATTTGAGGTTCTAGGTTTGGAGTCAGGAAGGTTCAAATTTGGCCTCTTCCAATTACAAGTCTTTGGGCAAATAAATAACTTTCCCTTTCTAAGTCCTAGTTTGGCATCTCAATTTCCTTACAATGAGGTGGAAGAGAAATTCTAAAAAAAAAAAAAAGTCTAAGATTCCATGATCCTAAATGGTAATTTTCTTTAACATTTTTATTTGGAAAAAAAATCAGTCATCTCAAATTCAAAAATGTCCCCAAAACAAAAATCTTCTTCCTCCTATCCTTTTTTTTAGGGTTTTCATAATGCTATTCTCTTGGTGGTTCTCCTCCCTGTCTTCATATTCCTTCTCCGGTTCCTTTAATTTAATTTGATGCTAAATAAGAAGAAATAAAGTAAATTTGCACTTAAATCGAGGAAGGGTTTTTATACTCCAGAGAGGAAGAGTGTAAATAATCCTATGACCAAAGACAAGAGAGAAAATTATTTCATTGGCTCTTTGGTTGACACTTATCATGAAAGGAAAAGGAGAGTTGTGCAATGAGTATGAACAGGATATAATACATAACCAATGAGAAACTATAAAGAAAAACAAATAAAAGAAGCCATCAGAGAATTTTATCATGGGAACTGAATATAAGCTGATCACGTGAGGAAAATGAAGGGAGAGAAGTAGACAGCCAGAACATTCCCTCGTTGCCTTCACAATACCAGAGGAGAACACAGAGAGTCCTAAGCACAGTAAGTGGGCTTCCTAGGATAAACTTATGGAAAGATCCATTTAAGAGTCCCATGATATCACATAGACATGGATAGATTTCAATCATCATTATTCAAAGAACTTGCAAATTGAGAAGATCACAGATTCTTTTGAGTATTGATCCTTTGAGACTGAGCAGTTGATTATCTACTTAAAAAGTCATAAAAAGCAACTTTTTTGCCATAGTCTGATGAACCTTATAGACTTGCAGAAAAATGTTTTAAATGCATAAAATATATACCGAGGATGGCAAAAAAGCCAACTATAATGAAAATACAAGTATTTAAAAAAAGGAAAAGTTAAGGACACTAAGTTAATAATCCCTGCAGTTGAGTCAATAAGACAAGATGAGGATTCTACGTGTAATAATTCTCTTCAAAGAGGTTCAAAGTGCTAGGAATGTTTGTAAAAGAGATAAAGGAAGATTTTTACTAAACAGCTGATCTTTAGAGTGCTCATCAATGTGAAACAATATCAGTTTTCCCAAAAGCAAACTTCTGAGTTACACAAATCCTAACATGTCACTGATAAAATTATGCTTTTGTTTTAGCTAACAATGTGTAACTTCAGAAAGATATAAAGTAACAACAATGCATGGCTATGATAAATAAAAAATAGTGGAATGCAAATATTTAATTATTATATTTCTAAAGAAATAGAGGAATGCACAGCTGAGTGCCAGAAATTCCAATTACGTAAAGTGTTCTTGACTTTTCCACCATGATAGATTTAACCTCAGTCTAGACAGTTCAATTGTTTCATTCGCTATTTGTTTTGATATATAGATTTGCAAATCACCTTTAAGAGTTACTGCTGAACAAAGGACCATCAGAGAAAGGTATGTTTTTGTTATTTTATCTAGGGAAGTAGTTCTTGTTTTTTTAAACCAATGTGCTACAAAATGTAAAAGTTTTATGTTCTATGTTGAATGTGACAGGTATAAATGGGATTTAAAACATGGCAGAATAACCATTTATCAACAAAATATTTTGGTGTTCAAATCTTGGGGAGGCAGCAGCAAGCCTTAAAAAATCATGATGCTCATTTGTAATGGATTAGAACAGCTTGTAATTAGAAATTACCTTGATATTGTGGGTTCAATCAAAGAGCCAGTTCTTATTTTCAACTGGTCTAGTTCTGACCTCAGCTTTTCGATTTCTTCTGCTAATCTTTCCTAAACATCAAAGAAATATTACTCAGACACTATGCATATTCTATAATATCAATTACAAATTAATCACTAGTCCTGAAAATAAACATTAGACAAGTATTTTGTAAGGCATGCCAGTTCAATAATGATAATTAATTTTTATAACCAGGGAAGACAGAGACAAAAAGTATTACAACTTCTTACTGCCCCCTTCTCCAGCTAAAAAAATGATCTCTTCTTTCCTCAAATTTCTCATGTCTTCTCTTTTTTAATCTGTCATTTTCTGCATTGCATAACTCTCTAGCATCAGACACAACTGGGTCTGAAAGGGAAATGGGTTGTGTGTTTTCCAAGACATCCCACTGGCCATATGCCACCTGACATAATCCCAATGCCCCCTCACTTTACTTGGCCCCAAATCAAGACCATAAAAGGTCCCATTATTATCACTAATCTCTTCAAAGTCCTTCTTTTATCACTATTGCTCAAGCAGAAGGTAGGTGTTGGAAAGGAGGGTGATGGAAAGAGAGAAATCACTAAGGTTATTGTTGAGAGGTATTCTAGTCTCCACAATGCAATAAATGCTTCAGATGCATAAATACCTCACAATGGCTCTGATCCCTTCTATTTTCTGTCTCTTCTTTTTATCATATAAGTGCATTTAATTGTAAGCTCCAGGAGAGCAGAATTTAAGTCACTTCAGTCACTTTTACCTCTGCAAGTTTCTTGAGGGCAGACAGAGCTTAGGTATTACACCTTATTTTATAGTCTTTTACATGTATCAAATTCTCAAAATGTTTGTTGGTACTGATATTACTTACTGATTCACTCAATTTATTTTATATGAACAATATTTTAAAAAACATATATGATTATTATGTAGAGGGCATATGTAAAGCTTTCCATACTACCTTATCATGCAACGATTCTTCAAGATTCTTTCTGAAACTTTCAGATTCTTGAATTAAAACATTCTAGGGGAAAAACAGATGTGACATCAATTGAACATAAAAACCATGTATATGTAAAGCAAATGTCCATTTTATTTATAAATATAGATTCCTTAAAACAAATATCTTTACATTTGAGAAATGTAAAATTAAAACCTTGGTGGTTTAACTTGTAAAATTCAAAGAGAGAACAGAATACATATTTTTAAAAACACATTAATCATTTTCTGTTTATTTCATTCAGATGACATGTTTGATGGGAAATAAATATGACTCCTTTACATCTTAAGAAGAATTTTTTTTTAAAAAAAGAAGCATTCATGTTTACTCACTTAAACTTCCTATAAACATGTGAATTTCTATTGAATATATATTAGATACCTTAGGAAATGAGAAATTATCAGGTGATTACACAATATTAATTGTCAAATTTCTATTGAAATGAAACATAAAAATATTAGACATAAATGATAAATGTTATAAAGATAAATAAGGGAAAAGATAGAAAGATGAGAGACAGAGAGAATGAGAGAGACTAGATCCATGATTTCTTTAATATGATGAACTTTAAAACCTTTATCAGTCAAGGATGGCACCTTATCTTATAGTCTTACTGAATTTCCTAGGATACTGATACATTATGTGAGTTGCTCAGGGTCACACATGTAGCATGTTTAACTTGGGAAAAAGTAAAACCAAGCTTTCCTGTCTAATAAGCTTGCTCTTTAGTAACTATAGGAACAAAAACATTTTACATTTGCAGAAGATCCTTAAAAAAAGATGAGTTTTTCATTTAAGTAGCACTTTCACAATGACAGAAATAAGATTATCACATGCATCTTTAGAATAAGGAAATTACTATGACTGAAAGCAAGCATTATTATGCCTTTTCCAAACCACTGATGTAGTTTGGTGGCACTGGTTAAACAATTGGTCCTGGTGTCAGGAAAGTGAGTTCAAATTCTACTTCAGACACTTAATAGTTGTGTGACCTTGAACAAATATTTAATTTCTCAGTTTTCTGCCTCAGTTTTCTCATCTGCAATGAGGAAAAAGTAGGGGAAAATATAAGAAGTAGAATTTAAAGTCTGGAATTTTCTGACTCTGGAGCCAATGCTCTCACCATTGTATCACCTCCTCTAAGTAATAATATTCATTTTTTTAATAGCTAACTGACATTTTTAGTCAAACATTTGGTTTTAATTGGTCTGTTTGGCTATTGCAGGGGGAAGGGGGCTTACCCAAGTTCAAGTTTTAATAAGTAGTTAGAGAGAATTGTCAAGATGCTTTTTCATTCTGGACTTATCTATACTTGTACATGAATATATAAATACATATATCTTCCCTTTTTTTTTCTTCCCTTCCTTCCCTCCCTCTTGTTTTTGATGTTCTGGGTTTAGTTACTTGCTCCCTGAGAGGTTATCTCCTACATATTAACCATGCATGTAATTATAGACATTAGACCATTAGGAAGTAACACATCCAGTCAAAAGCTGAATGATAAACTGTGAAATAACAGATGTGCTTTCTTTCTTTTTTTTGTTTAAATTCTTACTATGTAACTTTATTTATTTTGTTCTTTCTTTCTTTCTTTCTTTCTTTCTTTCTTTCTTTCTTTCTTTCTTTCTTTCTTTCTCTCTTTCTTTCTTTCTTTCTTTTTTGTTGAGTCAGTTGGGATTACATGACTTGCTCAGGATCACAAAGCTCAGAAGTGTAACTTTATTTTTTTTAATAGTATTTTTTCCAAATTCATACAAAGATAATTTTCCACATTCACCTTTGCTAAACTTTGAGTTCCAATTTTTTTCCTCTCTTCTACTCTCCCCCCTCCAGATGTGCTTTCTTTTAACCTAAGGAGGACAGGTAACTTCAGAAAGAATGCTTCCAGATACCATAAAAGAGGACTGGTGTTGAGCCAACAAAGAAACTAAATTCCCAGGCAATAAAGTACCTGGTTACTGGTACCAAGATAACCCTTTGCCATGTATTAAGGGTGTGTCCCCTAAGCCTTAGGGCAGCTTAATATTGACGTAAAACTTTTGTGACAGCCTGTGTAATTGTTACACGTGCCTCATTATCATGGTACTCTTAAGTTTTAGCCTGCTTTTCCCAGGAAGATAATTTTTTTTTTTTTTTTAATCCTTTCCCCAAGCTTTGGAAGGACTATTTTGCATCAACTCTTCTTGTTATACTATCTTGGTTAGTACTTTTTAGAAAAAGCACATTCAGAAGGGCTGATTGCCAATGGAATTTTGAGAGCAATAGTACTAGTAAAATTCATTCCCTAGAACTCTGACGTAAGAGGGACTGGACCCAAAAAAGAAATTTCAGTGGGAATGCTATATAAGGAAAAAATGAACACAGTGGGTGAAAGGGCAACTGAGGCAGTGCTCAAAGAAGACAATACTAGCTGAATTCTCAGGAACTTAAGAGATTCCATAATGGAGAAGGGCAAAAAGCATTCCAACCATAGGGGAGCATTAGTACAAAGGTAGGAAAAATAGGAAATGGAAGGCCCTGTGGGAAGGACAGCAAGAAAGCCAGTTTGCTAGATGAGAGACTTTAAGAGGGGCATTTATACATAATAAGCTTGAAAAGGAAGGGTATTTTGAAAGATATTAAAGGTCAAACAAGAATTCATATTTTATTTGGGAGGAAATAGGAATTCCTTGGAGTTTACTGAGCTCAGGAGTGTGATGTTTTGACAGGTTCTTAAGAAAGCACATAGGTAGTGGATGGATTGGAATAAGGAAGGACTTGAGTCAAACAAGTAGCAGTTTTATAATGAGATACTTGGAAGAAAGTTGGTGGACAGCACACTAGAAATCACTAAAAACACCCACTATTTACACCAATATTAGAGCTGATGACCATCTGGACTTGTATCACTTAATGGGATAAACAGATGCCCTTTCAGTTTGTTTTACCTTCTCCTCCAGAGCTGCCATCCTTTCTTTTAAGTGTAGCTGCAGACGTTCATTGGATTCTGTCAAAAGTCGATCTACAGTGTCTGATAACCTTTTGTTGTGTTCTTCATTCATTTTTTCTCTTTGTCTAGCCTTAAGTTCAGGGGGAAAAAACCCAACAACAAATTCGTCAAGTTATATACAAAAACCATCTTTCTTCAGTTTATATTCAAAGCTGAAATTTTGATAAGTTAATTGAAACATTTTTATTGAGTCCCCAAAGTAGATTAAACTCTGTTGACGAAGTTGTCAGGAACATTTTTTTTTCATTAAGATGCATGTAGCCTGCCAAATGTGATTTAATTAAAGCTCACAATCGATAAAGAGCATACTGTGGAATAATAAACCCAGAGATGGTGGGAGGGAGTGGAAAGAGATCTGCAATTCACATACTCTTTGAAGTTCCTGGTTCTTCTCTTCGAGCTGACCTTCCAAATGTCTCATCCTCTCTTCAATGTTACCATGTCTTTCCTCAGCCTGTAAAGAAATAGGAAGGTTAGCCAGAAAAAATATCATTTCTCCAACATTTCACTTAAGGAAATTGAAATAAAACATAAAGCAAGCTACTACCAACTGCAAACTTAGTTTTCAAAATTGAAACTTTGTTTAAAACAGGCAGCTGAACAGCATTGCTTGAAATGTGTCAGCTACAAAGGCCTGTTACATCCAAGCATCAGCAAAACATTGGAGTTGTTTATGAGCAATGAAATCAGCCAAATGTAGCATGCAGACTGTGCAGTTTGAACAGAAACCTGCCATTGGAAAAGTTTTAAGCTCCTGAAGCACTGAGCTGAATGATGGTTGATTATCAATAACTAAAAAAAAATCATTAAAAATATTTATAAATGAAAACAAACCAAAGGGAAAAACAAATAAAAAAAAAACAAAATAAAACAGATGAAGTCTATTTAGCAATAGAAAGTAAAGTCCAGTAGGACTACCTTCCTACGTATGGAGATCAATTCTTGTAGTTTAGCTTCCATAACATATTGATAATCATCAGATGAGGTAGAGGAGGTTGGATCAGACTAACAAGTCAAGGAAAAGGAGAGGGACAAAATTGAAAAAATCAGAACTAAAGGCACACTGAACAAAACACAGCACAGAATGCTTAAAAGAAAAATGTGACTGCAAATTCAATACTTCAATAGACAAAATTTTGTGGAGAGAACTACACTGTTATCTAGTGGACACAATGCTGTTGATGTACAGAAATGGAAAACAATGATATGCTAAAAAAAATAAAGAAAGAAAGCTATTGGCCTACAGATGGAGTTTTAAGGTTAGTGATGATTGGCTGATATACAATTACTATAGAATCAATCAAAACAACTCTAATAAACTCATATTATAATTGGAATTATGGGAAACCAAACACCAGAATATGTCTCAGAGGCTGTTAGAGGGTTTTTAGTGGGGAGAAATCCCCAGTTATTGGATAGGAATGGAATTCATGAGGATTAATGTTGTATAAGATACTAAATAAATAAGATAATTATAAGAAATTCATAATTTTCTTTTGGATACAGCCTCTAAATTTTCGAAATTAAAAAGCTACACTATGTAATATTATAATTTACAAGAGATGAAATGCATTTTAATTAACATACCGAAGAGAAGAATTCATGAAATGAGTAGAATTTGGGGCCTTGAATGCATTTTATGGCTATGCATTTGAAATTTAATCTTTAGTTCACTGGATTAATGCCACATATTGTAATATTTTCCTCTAAAAAAAGATATAAAATTTACATTTTCCTCAGGACACACTGATGCAATGAGACTGAGAAAATGTGTCTGCAAAACCTACTTAATCACTCCAATGAATAATACAGAAACCAAGTGCTACCGTGACTTTGTTGTTCTCAAAATGACACCTATTCTTAAAATAAAAACATAATGAATAGAGCACCTTTATGCATTATTCTATGCCAGGTATCTGGAGAATTCTGTCACTTATAGGTAAATGCCAAGGTGTCATAGATACAATGTGTTCAATACATGGAATGCAGCTGAGAGCTATGTTTTTATTAGTATGTTATGTACAAGTTATGGCTATGAATATATTCATAACACTGCTAGTAAAGTATAACCTCTATAAACAGTCAGAGGACCCAAGCAACCTAAGTAGAAAGTTAAATTGTAAATAGTTTATCCAAATAATGAACTTCCTCCATCTAAAAGTAAATGTAAAAAAGGCAAGAATAATAAAGTCATATATCCTTATACATGAATATGTAATGCAAGATTTGGAATGAGATAGTAACCTATTTGAACATGATATCAAGCACAGATGACTATTTTCTTCCACAAGGCACAACAGTATCTCAGAATAAACGCTTAGCATTTTAATACTGATATAGGTAAATAAGAGGCAACTCAACATTTGCAGTTTCCAAGATTTTTGCTCTGCTTCCCATTTCCTTGTTAAAAGAAAATAACAAAGAAAAACATAAAACAAACAACAAAAAATTCTCTGTGAAAACTGAATATATGAATCTACTACAGTTACTAAGTTACAAAGAATACATTTTTCATATAATTATCAAAATGGGAGGATCTCCATACCTCATGTAGACTTTAATTAAGAAGACAGTAAATGAACTGAAGTTTGGCTGATATTCTTAGTTCTACAGATGTAAAAATGTCTTTTAGTCACTAAAAACATCATGTTAAGAGAGTGTCAGTAGTTCTAAAAATAGCTGAGAAAATGTAATTATGCCAAGAAAAATGAAAGTGTGAAGACTTTCATCTTTTGAAATTTTTTTGGTAAAACTAAAGACTTTATATAGCCTTTGATATTCTATTCTTTCCTGTCTTATCTCACAAAACAATATCAGATCAACTTATCAAAAATCTAGCTAAGGAATGAGAAGAGCACTTTATTCAGACAATATTTACTGTACCTTAGGAACCTTTCCTGTAAATATCTTGCTTTTACATAACTGTTTGCATGGTTTTCCTCTTCATTAGACTGAACTCCTTGAAAGCTTCCATATTCTTTGTATTACCAGAGCTTAGAACAGTGCCTTAGTACAACTGGTATTTAATAAATGCTTATCACATGACTAACCATAATATTAGAGTGATGAGTTCTAGCACTACCATAATTATAATCTGCCATTTGATAGAATTAAATACAATCTAATTATGGAAAGAATGATTACATCTTAAGGAAAGGATAGAGTTGATAATTATCTCAATGTATAAGAGTACAATATGGATATAAAATCTTTAGACTTATCACTGAGTTACAGCTAAGTCTTCTTTGGTCAAATTATGAATCCTCTGAAGTGGGTGCATGTATTCAAATTCACACTATTCAAATTTATAATTATGTAAATACAATAATTATTTCCTGCCCAATGAATGAAAACATGCAGAGTGAATTCCAAAAATGTGACATTGTTATTTTCACTAATTGGAATTTAAATATATTACTTATCACTGTGAACATACAAAGTCATTTATTTAAAATATTTTAAGCATTTATTAAGTATTTTCTCTATATCAGACACAGTGCTAAGCCTGGGAAACAAAATGAAAAAGCAAAAAAGTAATCTCTGACTTCAAGGAATTTAATCACTCATGCACACACACACACAAATACACAAACACACATACATCTAAACTATTTTACAAAAGAAAAATATAGGGTATATTAAAAATAGTCTTAGAAAGGAAGTCCCTTATAACATATTCAATAAAAAACAAATACTAATCTATTACCTAATTAAAGTTTACTGTCCCCAAATCCTTTTTGTCATTGCTTGTTGATTGTAAATTTGTCAAGAGTAGGGACTTTGCTTTTCTATCTGTATATCTATATGTAGTGCCCTGAACATTAGGAGGATGAGGTTGAGGATAGGTGTCAATAGGAAACAAGGATTTGTTATTTCATTGATATAGGAAATGTGGTATGGAAATTCTAAGGATATAGATTACCACTTCTTCCATAAATTACAATTTGAGAAGGTTGTCTAGGTTATCCAAAAGTTTAAGAAAACTGTTCACACTCATTTAGCTAATACATGTTAGAATCAGGAATAAACATGATTCTACTTGACTTCAATTATAGTATCCTATCCAATAAACCATGGATCTATTTCCTTACACAAAATAGGTGGTTTACAAGGATTTGTTGAGTTGAACTGAATAACTAACATTAAATTTGACAACAGAGATGGCAAAGTGGGTCCAACTTCTTAATGTTGATTATTGATCAATGTAGGATTTGAGATTGGGATGGAAGTTTAGAATTAATGTCACCAGTTAGCTTTATTATTTATTGTTTTACTTTTTTATTATTTAGATTCATTCATACATTTATTCATTCATTTATTTATTATTTAGATTTATTAAAAGTTATATTCTGAAGAGGAACTGAAGAAAACAGATAAAAGGTTTCACAGAAATGGCAGAGACAAAAAGGAGCACTAAAGCAGAATAAGAGGAGGAAGCAGATTAGAGACAAGACAATTGAAGAAATATGAATAAAATATGTTGGAAATTTGGTTAGAATAACTAGTCAGAAATACAGAGGCAATGAAATAAGAGCCAGAAAAAAAATTAAAAAGGAATTTACTTAAAGACATCATTGTTTAATGGAAAACATTCTACATTTCTAGTCAGAGGAGTCTTAGGTTTGAATCTCATTTCTGCCACTAAGTTTATTAGCATAGACAAGTCCCATAAACTATGATTCATCAAGTCAAATCACAATAGATTTCTAAGCATAAAGAGCAGATGAAGTATTTCAAATGATCAGAAGAGGTATTTGTTCTACTTGAATTCTAAAAATATTAGTTCATACATAGACCTGCCAATTATTTGGGTAACATTACTTGTTAAAATTTTAATTTCAGGAGGAAAAGCTCATTAGTACCTTTTATTTTATTTTTTATTTCTTAAAAATATTTTTAACATGAATGTCGTTTAAAGTGAATGTAGTACAACACTCCCACTCCAATTTCCCAATCCCAGAGTCCTTTTGGTATAAATGGGAAAAATGGGAATAAAACTATTCTCTCTTAGGTTTTAAGATAAATAGATTCTATATTCAGAGTTGAAAGGGACTTTAGAGGTTAGCTAATTTAGGGCTTCTTATACATTTTCCCCCAAGGAATAATAATTACATGACCATGGGTATACAGGTATATTAAAGAGGTATACAAATCAAACATTTACTGATAATAAATCACAATTGCATGACCCTCACATTCAATTACGAGACTCCACATGGGGTTGTAAATCATAGTTTAAGAAGCTGAGGTGTAATCCTACTTTATCTTATTCCAAATGAGGAAACTGAAGTTCACAAAGTTATATGATTGATGCAGAAGTTGAACCTAGGTCCTTTGATTCCAAATCCATCATTCTTTTTATTGTACTAAACTGGAGATAATATAAAGCATTTTGCAAATATTAAAATGATATAAAAAGTCTGCTATTAATTTGTGAAATTACATATTATTAAATAACTGTGTAAGATAAATAATATAATTGACAATTCTATGTTATTGTCAAGTTTTCAAAATAATTTTGATTATATTACATCTATCATAGATCAGCAGTTAGATTGTTGGATTTGGAATCAGAAATACTTCACTTCAAATTGAAATGACTATGAACTACAGCCAATGTAGTTCAATGAAGTTAAACAATTAGTCTAAGTCATTACAGTTAATCAAGTAATAATTATAAGACCAGAACAAAGGTTTGATACCACTTCTAGGGCTCTTTCTGGTATATATCTAGTATAAAAACCTGTCTCTCAAGTTTTCAAAAATGTCTTTAATGGTTCAAACACTTGACAACTCTTGTTTTGTGGAATCTCCTTGCCAACTTGAAGTTAGACAATTAGACTCGAGATTTAGGCAAATGCAATGATGTTTCTGACCATCTAAAAATCAGTATTTTTAAATTAATATATAAGAAAATGCTCAACAAACAAATCAGGATTTTAGGTGACAAAAACTGGATATATTTATGTACTCTCTGGAGTTACTTCATTTCCTTTTGATAATAAAATGTAAGAATTAGCAGCAGAGTGATTCTGTCTCAAATAGGCAGTTTTTGCTGAAGATATGATGATAGTCCTTTATTAGCTAATCTTAAACACTCTTGTGACTTTTCCTGAGTATATTAGAAATAACTCTCCTTAGAAACCACATTTGGACCACTCAATACTTGGATCCCTTTCTGTGATGATTTAAGAAGTTTCATCAGACTTCTAGCAGAAAGCAAATGATTGCCTTAAATCTGATGATTAGCACTACTTCATAAGTGAATTCTGAAGTCATTGCATCCAGCAGGCCACATACACCAGTGAAAGTGATGATTGTTGTTTCCTTTGTAATTTTCCTGACATGCAAAAGCATCACGGGAAAAAAATAATTATGATTACTTCATGCATTTCAAAGTTATTGTTTTAAGTTGGTAAGGCATATCTAAATCAATTTATCTATCTCTAAAACCTTAAACTGAATTATGATTTGAATATGTCAACTATAATTTATAATTAATTTAAATCACAGAGGCTTATAACATTTTCTATTATGGAGAGAAATTCATTTGAATAATAATTAGTAGTATTAATAGGAACAAAGCATATAATCTTTATCACTTTGATACCCAATTATCATGCAAGACTACTAATTTCAAAGCATCTTAAAATGAAGGAAAAAAACATGTTAAGTCATAGTTTTTTTACTGGTTCCAAACAGGAATTATTGTTGAGGGATGTACCTTTGTCAATGCTGCAATTCTCTGAGCAAGCTCGGCCTCCACTTCTGGTAAGGTCTCTGCTTTTCTCATGGTCTGCTGCAGCTTTTGCTCAGCCAACTCAAGACGTTCTTGTAACTGCCTGTTCTTCTCTTCCATCTAAAACCAAAGGAACCATCAATGGCTTATAAAGATTAAATTAAGAAATGAAACAATTGATAGCAATGCTTTAATTACTCCAACAGTTGCCAAATTAGTATATTTTATACAAAACATGCCAAGTGCAACTGAAATTCTGTTTTAATAGATTATGGTACATATTCTCATACCACTGTAGAAACTTAAGATGCTTGTAAATCAGGTAAACTTCTTACCTAGCCTTTTATAAAGCGTCTTATACAGCATAAGTGGAAAAAAACATGGATACTAGACATTGCTAAGCATTGCTATGATTTCACAATGATAAATGACATTGTCGTTTAAAAGTATCTCTACTACGTCCTAGTGGAAAAACCACACAAAACACTTTTTAAGCCATTCAAATGTTTTTTTTTCCATTTCTTCTGAAGTTCTTTTCATTTCCATTATTGTGGTCATTCTGACTTTTAGGTTCCTTGATCTGCCTATTTATTTTGTATAAATCTGTACAAGTATTGTTATTCTTTATATCCTGTACTGCAAACAGGATTTTCTAGAAACCTACCACCAAAGCTAATTTTGATTAACCTGTATCCTTCCAGAATGGTGACACGTATTCCCGAACAGAACTATGACATAGATACTAAACCTGACGTAGGATGGCTTCCTTATTGGCCAGCTCATTTTCTAGTTTATCATTCATGTCATGGATGGAGGTGGATTCTCTTTGGGCACTTAAATAACGTTTTTCAAGAGTGGTGATTCTTTCTTCCATGTCTTCTTTCTGTGCCATAGCCTAAAGGCAATAAATATATAAAAAGTTTGGTAATTCTCATAATGGAGTCATTGTTTGGTGGTAATAAAAGAGATATTGGAAGGAAATTTTGGGTGATAATAAACAAAAGTGCTTAATAACAATTCAAGTTTTAGAATAAAAACAGAACAAAATTGAGAATGAAAGTTACTTGACTAATTTGAGAATAAAATGAACTCTCTAAATTTCAAATAATGAATATGGATCATGCAAGATTTCCTACTCCTCTATATCTGTCTGAATTCATTCCATGTCATAAGAAGCTCTTGAAATCTTCTAAAGAAATATTGAAGCACATTTGCAAAAAGCATAATATAACTGTTCAATGCATTACTAGCAGAAAAGGAATCTAGCACTCAGGAACAGAGCAGCTATTTGAGTACAAGCCAAATGCAAGTCTAAATGGTAGAATGAAGAAAACCCATAAATTAGTCCAAACCCTTCATTGAGTTGACATATTACCTGGAAAATAATTTTTTTTCATGTGCTTAGATTTACCCACATTTTAAATACTTAGTATGACTTCTTTTATTTTCATTTAGTCACCCAATGAACCTATCCTTCTAGAGGTGACATAGTAGAGTACCAAGCTTGGAGTCAACTTCCACCTCAGAAATATGCTGATTGTGTGACCCTAGGCAAGTCAATTAACCTCTGACAACTTCAGTTTCCTCAACTCTAAAATAAGGATCATAGTATCATCTACCTCAAAAAGTTATTGATAGGATCAAATTTGATAATAATTGTAAAACAGCACAGTGCTTGAAAGTATACTAGGTGTTATATAAATACTTATTCCTTCCCCATTCTTTTCCCTTATAATAGAGAAAAATAATTAACTGGAACCGAGTGAAATAATGACCATGTTAAGTAAAAGAATTTACTTTTTATTCAGAAATTCTAAACTCTCCACCAAAAAGAGAGAAGCACAGTTCCTTGCACTTCCCAAGGCCTAGACCGGTTAAAGCATCATTTCATTTTAGGTTCTTTCCCCTTCTTTTATTGTCTTAATTTTGTCTTCCTTGTTCTGTTTATTTTATTTTATAAAAATTTGTATAAATATTATTATCTTTATCTGAAATTCTTAAGTCTTTTTTTCTTATAACATTCCTGTATTGTTTACCAACCAAAATGTGTTTCACATAATCCGAAATGTACTTTGTTTCCTAAAACACACACACACACACACACACACACACACACACACACACACACAGCTGCAATGAATATTTTGGTATATATAATGATCTTTCTCTCTCTAAGTATAAATATATAAATATATATACATATATATGTATATGTGTGTATGTATGTATATATATGTCCAAAATGGTTCTCTGGATGAAAAGGTATAAATAATTTGGTAACTATTCTCATTTAATTTCAAACTGTTTCCAGAATTTTATATCAATTAATATCCTTACTAATAATATATTTCAATGTCTATCCTCTAATATTTAATATAATACTGACCACATATATCTATATCTATCTATCTATCTATCTATCTATCTATCTATCTATCTATCTATCTATGTAGGTCATCTTTGTCAATTTGCTTGTGATAAGGTAAAAATTCAAAAACATTTTCATTTGTAATCTCTTATTAGTTTTTACTCAGAACATTCTTGCAATTGTTTTTTAAAGATTAGATTTTTTTCTTTTGAAAAAGGTTTATTGGTGATTCAGGTCAATTCCAATAGATTTGTGAAAGAGAGAGTCATCTGCATCCAGAGAGATGAATATGGATCAAAACACAGTATTTTCACCTTTGTTGTTGTTGTTGTTTACTTGCTTGGTTTTTTTTTTTCATTTTTTTTCCCTTTTTGATCTGATATTTTCTTGTGCAGCATGATAAATGTAGAAATACATTTAGAAGAATTACACATGTTTAACCTATATTGGATTACTTGCTGTCTAGGAGAAGGGGAGAGGAAAGAGGGAAGGGGAAAAAATTTGTAACACAAGATTTTGCAAGAATGAATGTTGATTAAAGAACAATTAACTCCAATACTATATAAATTATTTGAAAAAATAGGAAGGACTCCTACCAAATTCCTTTTATGACACAGACATGGTACTGATACCTAAACCAGGTAGAACAAAAACAGACAAAGAAAATTATAGACCATTAACCCTAATGAATATAGATTCAAAAATCTTAAATAAAATATTAGCAAAGAGATTACAGAAAATCGTTACAGAAAAAAACCAGGATAATACACCATGACCAAGAAGGATTTATACCAGGAATGCAGGGATGGTTTAATATTAAGAAAACTACTAGCACAATTGACTATATCAATAACCAAGCATATGATTATCTCAATAGATGCAGAAAAAGCATTTGATAAAATCCAACATCCATTCCTATTAAAAACACTACAGAATATAGGAATAAATGAACATTTTCTTAAAATAGTCAGTAGCATCTATTTAAAACCATCAGCAAGCATCATATGTAATGGAGACAAACTGGAACCATTCCCAATACGATTAGGGGTGAAACAAGGTTGCCCATTATCACCATTACTGTTCAATATTGTATTAGAAATGCTAGCTCTGGCAATAAGACAAGAAAAAGATATTAAAGGAATTAGAGTAGGTCATGAGGAAACCAAATTATCACTCTTTGCAGATGATATGATGGTATACTTAAGAGAACCCTAGAGAATCAACTAAAACACTATCAGAAATTAATCCACAACTTTAGCAAAGTTGCAGGATACAAAATTAATCTATATAAATCATCAGCATTTTTATACATCACTAACAAAATCCAACAGCAAGAGATACAAAGAAAAATTCAATTTAAAATAACTGTCAAAAGTATAAAATATTTGGGAACATATCTGCCATGGGAAAGTCAGAATCTATATGAGAAAAACTACAAAACACTATCCACACAAACAAAATCAGATCTCAACAATTGGGAAAATATCAAATGCTCTTGGATAGGTCGAGCTAATATAATAAAGATGACAATACTACCTAAACTAATCTATTTATTTAGTGCTATACCAATTAAACTTCTAAGAAATTATTTTACTGACCTAGAAAAAAATAACAAAATTCATTTGGTAAAGTAAAAGGTCAAGAATTTCAAGGTAATTAATGAAAAAAAAAAAGCAAATGAGGGTGGCCTAGCTGTAACAGATCTAAAACTATATTATAAAGCAGCGGTTATTAAAACCATTTGGTACTGGCTAAGAAACAAAGTAGTTGATCAGTGGAATAGGTTAGGTTCACAGGACAAAATAGTCGAATGATTATAGTAATATAGTATTTGACAAATCCAAAGACGCCAGCTTTTGGGATAAAAACTCACTATTTGACAAAAAACTGCTGGGAAAATTGAAAACTAGTATGGAAGAAACTAGGCACTGACCCATACCTAACACCATATACCAAGATTAGGTCGAAATTTGTGACCAAAGAAGAACTAGAGATCATCATTAATCACAAAATAAATAATTTTGATTATATCAAGTTAAAAAGTTTTTGTACAAATAAAACGAATGCAGACAATATTAGAAGGGAAGCAATAAACTGGGAAAACATTTTTACATTCAAAGGTTCTGATAAAGGCCTCATTTCTAAAATATATAGAGAATTGTCTCATATTTATAAGAATATAAGCCATTCTCCAATTGATAAATGGTCAAAAGATATGAGCAGACAATTTTCAGATGAAGAAATTGAAACTATTTCTAGCCATATGAAAAGGTGCTCCAAATCCCTATTGATCAGAGAAATGCAAATTAAGACAACTCTGAGATACCATTGCACACCTGTCAGATTGGCTAAGATGACCGGAAAAGAAAACGACAAATGTTGGAGGGGATGTGGGAAAACTGGGACACTGATACATTGTTGGTGGAACTATGAACGGATCCAACAATTCTAGAGAGAAATCTGAAACTATTCTCAAAGAGTTATCAAACTGTGCATACCCTTTGGCCCAGCAGTGTTTCTACTAAGATCTCCAAAGAGATCTTAAAAAAGGGAGAGGGACCCACAGGTGCAAAAATGTTTGTGGCAGCCCTTTTTGTAGTGGCAAGAAATTGGAAACTGAATGGATGCCCATCAGTTGGAGGGAAAATGGCTGAATAAATTATGGTATATGAATGTTATGGAATATTATTGTCCTATAAGAAATGACCAACAAGATGATTTCAGAGAGAGACTTGCATGAACTGATGCTAAGTGAAATGAGCAGAACCAGGAGAACATTATATACAGCAACAAGACTATATGATGATAAATTCTGATGGACATGGTTCTCTTCAACAATGAAGTGATTCAAACCAGTTCCTATTGTTCAGCAATGAAGATAGTCATATACATCCAGAGAAAAGCCTTTGGGAACTGAGTGTGTACCACAACCTAGCAATTTAATGCTTTCTGTTGATGTTTGCTTGTATTTTGTTTTCTTTCTTAGGTTGTTTTGTTTTTCTCTTTCTAGATCTGATTTTTCTTGTGCAGCAAGATAATTGTATAGATATGTATACATATATTGGATGTCATATATTTTAACATATTTAACATATATTAGACTACCTGAAAGTGGGGGTGGGGGAAAGGAGGGGGAAAATTTGTAATAAAAATTTTGAAAGATCAATATAGAAAAATCACTCATATGTTCTGTAAATAAAATGCTTTAATAAAAAAGACAATGTTGAAAAAAAAGAATGAATGTTGAAAATTATCTTTGCATGTATTTTGAAAAATAAAAAAGCTATTTTTAAAAAAAAGGCGTATCAGGGGCAGAAATTGAGTTAATCTTCCCACCATTTCTCTCTAAATAACTTTAAAATAATGCCTCTCAAATTTTGAAGTGACGGAGACCTACAAAATGGGCGGGTAAGACATTTGTCCAAATCAAGTTGACAAAGGAGATTAGAAGGAGAGATCTGTGACATAGGTTTTTAGATTTCATCCTGGAACTCCTCAGAATGTACCAGGCAGCAGAAGCAGTGATAGGCCTTGGAAGTAGTTCCAACAACAGCAGCAGCATGTTTGGGTACTGTCAGACTGGTGACAGGATATAATACAACTGGTCAGAAAGAGATTACAGGGACCCTGAGCTAACAATGGGTATAGGACTTGACATTGTCTGGCAACTATGTCCATACATAGTTCTGGGTCTAAACTTCATGGCAGAGAGGAGTCTTTATAGTCAAGAGAGAAATGCTCCAGTTTCAAAGAAGGACTAGTACTTGTGGCTCCGAGGGAACAAGGTCTCTTCTTGGGCAAAGACCAGAGCATAGATCAGGAAAGCAGTGATCACACTTGTTGCCAGATCACACTATCCTGGGAGCACTCAAAACTTTCAGACCCCCAGAACTAGCTATGAAAAGAGAAGTACAAAAAAATCTAAAGCTTGGGACAGTGTCTCTTGACCTTATGTGAACAGAGAACAATTTTAACATAATGTTCCAAAAAATAGGCTGGAAAATGAGCAAATAACAATTACCACAAAAGAGAATTTTATCACAAAAAAAAATATTATTGTGGTGGCAGAGAAGACCAAGACTAAAACTCAGGAAGAAGACAACAATGTGAAAACAGGTACAACCAAAATCTCACAGAAAAAATGCAAATTGGACACAATTACAACAAGAATTCGTAGAAAAGTTAAAGAAAGAGATGAGATTATGAATGATAGAGTGGGGGGGAAAGAGTAATGAAAGAAAATTTTGAAAAGAAAAATTTCAGCTTCTAAAAAGAGGTACAAAATAATACTGAAAAAAATATTAAAAATCAGAATTGGCCAAGTGGTAAAATTGATACAAAAATTTACTGAAGAAAAGAACTCCTTAAAAAAAGCAAAATTGACCAAATGGTAAAAGAGGTACAAAATTTCACTGAACAAAACAATTCCTTAAAATCTAGAATTAGACAAATGGAAACTAATTATTCCATGAAATTATTTCTTGATAAAACAAAGTCAAAAGAATGTTTTTTTTAAATGAGAAACACTTCATAGAATAAATAAGTGACCTGAAAACAGATCTAGGAGGAGAGTTTAATAATTTTTGTCTATGATCAAAGAAAGTGTTTTGACATCATCTTTTAAGAATTCCTCAAGAAAAACTGCTCTAATATCCTAGAACCAGAGGATAAAATAGAAATTGAAAGAATCTACTGTGATGACCATTTGTAAAGGATCTCCAAATGAAAATTCAGAGGAATATATAGCTGAATTCTAGATCTCTCATATAAAAGAAAACAATACATTAAGTTACCAGAAAGAAATCATTCAAATATTATGGAGTTATAGTCAAAATCATACAAAATTTAGCAGTAACAAAGTTATAGGAATAAAGAGATAAGAATATGATATTCCAGAAGGCAAAATAGCTGGAATTAAAACAAAAAATAATCTACCCTATAAAACTGAATATAATAATTCAGGGGAAAACAGAAATTTAATGAAAGAGAATTTTCAAGATTTCTGATGAAAAAACCAATACTGAATAGAAAATTTGACTTCCAAATACAAGAGTCAAAAAAATGTAAAAAAAGTAAACATGAGAAAGAGGTAATAAAGGACTTAATAAGGTTAAATTGTTTACATTCCTATATGGGAAGATATGCATGTAATTCCTAATATCTTTATAATTATTAAGGCAGTTAGAAGAACTCTTCACATATAGAAGGCATGCAAGTGAAGCAATTTTTATTGTTATATTTAAAGTGAATGGTTGAAAAAGAGGGACACCCTGGGACAAGAGATTAGGAAAAGGGATAATGAGAAAAATTATCTCACATAAAAGAGATATACAAGAGTTTTTACAGTGAAAGAGAAAATGGTGGCAGGTTGAGTGATTCTTGAACTTTACTCTCCTCTAAATTGTTCAAAGATGGGAAAATATACATCGAATTGGGAATAGAACTGTATTTTCCCTCCACAAGAAAGTGAGAGGGAAGTAGATAAGAGAAAGATGAATGGTAAAAGGGAGGGAAGATTAAAGGAGGCAATGGTCAGAAGCAAAACAGGCTTTTGAGAAAGAATGGGGTAAAAAGAAAAAGAGAAGGATACACAGAAGAAAATAGGATGGAGGGAAATGCATAGTAATTATAATCATGAATGTGAATGAGATGAACTCATCCATAAAATTGAGGAAGATAGTAGAATGAATTAGAAACCAAACTCCAAAAGCATGTTATTTGTAATGGTCACACTTGAAACAGAAAAAGTTAAAGGTAAAGAGTTAAAGAGACTACAGCAGAATCTAATTTGCTTCAGCTCCAGTTTAAAAAAAAAAAGTAGGAGTAGCAATCATGATCTCAGAGAAAGCAAAGGCTAAATTAGACGTAATTAAAAGAGGTAATCAAAGAAAACTACATTTTGCTAAAAAGTACCATAGATAAGGATATACTACAGCAAGTTTCACTGATAGATGCCTCATTTCTTAACTATTTAGGGAACTGAGTCAAATTTATAAAAATAAGAATCATTTTTTAATTGATAGTCAAAGGATATGAACAGGCAGTTTTCAGGGAAAAAAAATCCAATGTTATCTATATTCACACGAAAAATGTCCTAAATCACTATTGATTAGAGAAATGCAAATTAAAATAATGTTAAAGTATCAGCTCACACCTATCAGAAATAACAAATACTGATGCAGATATGGAAAAAAGGGGAGGGGGTGAGGGAAGACACTGAATTTTTGGTGGAATTGTGAACTGGTCCAATCCTTCTGAAGAAAAATTTTACACACTGCCCAAAGTACTATAAAATAGTGTATATCTTTTGACTCAGCAATACCACAATTAAGTCTACCTCCCAAGGACATCAAAGAAATAGGACAAATATAAATATGAACAATGAAAGTCTTTAAAGCAGCTTCTTTTGTGGTGGTAAAGAACTGGAAATGATGAACAAACTATGTATAAGACTGTGATTATGGTAGTATTGTTTTAAGTAATGTTGAGAAGGATGGTTTCAGAAAAACTTGAGAAGATGTACATGAACTTATTCAAAATAAAGTGAGCAAAACTAGAAAAACACTATATATAGTAACAGTATATGTCAGAGAAAGAAGTGAACACATAATTGTATAGTCAGCTCTAAATTATGCAGTAAACTCCATAAAAAGAAAGAAATAGGGCACAAAGAAGCCAAAATAGTAAGAAACCTTCCAAAATTACATTTGACATTCTATTCTATTATAAAAATATGAAAAGTCAAAAGCTAATTTATATTCTAATTATCTTTTGCTCAGGAAGCAAATATCTAATTTTATTATCCCCCTTAAAAAGTTCCAGAATCAGAACCATAGAATTATGGAATTTTACAGCCATCGAATCCAGCACGTACTTGAAAAGAACTTTCATTATAATATGAAAAATAGTCAACCTTTTCCTGAAACTCCTTAAACATTGCTAATGCATTACCCTTATTGCAGACCATTTCCCATTTTGGATTGCTCTTTGTTGACATCATGTCTAAATTTTCATCTCTGAAAGTTGCATATATGGTTCATGGCTCTACCTTTTGGGACCAAAAAAAAATGTCTACTTTCTCATTTTTCTGACAGTCTTTCCAATTGAGCCCAGGTGAAAAAAGAATGCCCACCTTTCATACAAACATAGCTCAACAGCCTTCATCATCTTATTTGTCCTATTTTAGATGTTTGCTACTTTATAAACGTCCTCCTTAAAATGAGGTACTATAACTGAATAAAATACAACAGATGAGGTCTGAGAATATTAACTTTTAACTATATTTTACTGTACTTTTATTCATTTTTTGTTAAATATTTCCCAATTACATTTCAATCTGGTACAAATGTACTTGGAAATGTTTCCATTTGCCGATGGAATGTTTGATGCCTCTGACATTTTGGAAAAGAATGATAGACACAGGGCCAAAAAAAGAGGAAAAAGCATTTTAAGCACCTACTACATGTTAGATATTGTGCTAAGCACTTTAGCAATGTTATCTCATTGTAGTACAACTTTTCCCTTCCTATTATTATTAATACCTATTTTATAGTTGAAGAAACTGAGGTACATAGAGGTGAAGTGTGTTGTCTAGGATCACAGAGCCAATAAGTATTTGAATTCAGGTTTTCTTGACTCCAGGTCCAACACTCTATTCACTGCATCAACTAACTATTTGGATTCAAGTCCCATCTCTGCCACATACTGATTGTGTGATCTTAGGCAAGTCACTTAACTTCTGAGTGTCTAGGTCAGTGGCGTCCAAATCAAATAAAATCAGATCCCTGAGGCCATATATTGACATAGAAAACAAAACAAAAATAAGGTGTCATTTATTTTTATATCTATTTCCCAATTTTATTTTAATCTGCTTTCTGTAGTACTCCATAGTTCTGCAGGTCTTGTGTCTTGGTTTGTCACTGATGAACTAAATAGTTCTCTAAGACTATTTGTTAAAGAGAAGGTGTCAAATCTGCATTGTTAGGATCTTCCTCATCTGAAAGTTTGCCATACTAATGAAAACATAGGTCCATTCTTTATCCCTATAATGAGTGGGCTTCAATTCCAACCTGATGACAATCTATAAGGAGTATTTTGATATCCTATTAGCTATCATTCCTATTCAAGCATTATTTTCTTCTTTGTACTGAATCCTTTATATGCTGGATACTAATTGGTGAATTGCTGCTGTTTGCCTTTCATTCTTTAAGAGGAACAAAGATGTCAGTAGGCTGATATCTTGATTTGAAAATGAGCTTGATCAGAGTTAGGCAGAGCTGTGAAAAAGTCAGCTTCACTCTCTCCTCTGTGGCGACATAAGTAAGGATTGATCCATTGTCAATTGGTAAATAATGATTATAAGATCCCAGGAAAACATGCTACATAACTATATTTTTTGTTTTAATTTTGTCTATTAGTTGTGTTGACTTCATGATTTCATTTGAGATTTTCTTGGTAAAGTGGTTTGTTACTTCTTCTCCAGCTCATTTTACAAATGAGGAAACTGAGACAATAAGGTTAAGTGATTGCCCATGCTCACATATTTAGTGTCTGAGGCCAAACTGGACCCCAGATTTTGCTGACCCCAAGGCTGGTAGTCTATCCACTGTGCCACTTAGCTGACCTATATAATATCCTGTATACCTGTATATAATCACATTGTACTGTTACTATCAGGAATTCATGGAATCATAGGCTCTAGAACCTCATAATGCCATTGACAATTCATCTAAATGCTATAATTAAATGGATGAGGAAACCTAGCAACAACTTGCTAGTAAGGAACAGAAGCCATATTCAAACCTAAGGTTTCTAATTCCAGATTCTCTTCCTACTGTATCATTGTTTTTATCTAATTCTTAAAAACAACAAAAATTACCAGCAAAGTCCTTGTTTTCCTTGTATATTTCTTTCCCAGTGCTTATTCTTTGTGACAGTCTGTCAACTTAACTTCTCTAAAGAATACTGAAGTTATTAATCTTGTGGTCGAAAAAGAAAAAAAATCACATTTAGCCTTCTTGTTCAAGGATTTTTTTCCCTATAATTCTTGTTTCTGTTCATTTATTTTAGTCCTGTTTAACTTTTTGTGACTTCATTTGTGTTTTCTTTGGCAAAGGTACTGCAATAGTTTGCCATTTCCTTTTTCAGCTCACCTTATAGATAAGGAAACTGAGGCTAAATGATTTCCCCAGGGTTACATAGTTAGTAATTGTCTGAGGCTGGATTTGAACTCAGATTTTCTTGACTTTAGACCCAACTTTCTGTCCACTGTGAAGCCTAGCTGCCATATATACCCCCCACCTAAACACATACACATGTACATATAAATGTATGTGTGTGCATATATACATATATACAAGAATATATAAATATAATATGTTTATGTCTGTACACATGTGTATATATACATGTGTGTGATGTCTCCATGATTTATTTAAAGACTTAAATTTACCCCCAAAACCCAAACATATCCCTCTCTCTTGCTCATAAACAAATGGGTTATCTACATTCACCAATACTGGGGCTGTCCCCTCTTCAGGGTTTATTAATTTTTTTCCCACTCATGATCCTTTTCTGCCCAAGAAATTTTTATGTGACCCCAGATATTATAGGTATATAAAACAGGTATACAAATCAAACCTTTACCGATAATAAATCATAATTTCACAATCTCACATTCAGTTATGAGAGCCCATATTGAGTCATGAACCCAGATATCATCCTATCTGACTTGATTTTTTTTCTGATTCAATGATCTTGTAAGAATTTGGTTTTTAACTGCAGGCTGTGTTTCTATAAATAAAGTATGGATTCACAAGTCAAAGAAACAGCTCTGTTCTCTGTGTCATTTGGAAGAGCTAAAATAGGAAGCTATAACTATTCACTGAAATCAGCAACCTCAAAAAGAAAAAAAAAAGGAGGAAGGAGTAGAAAGGTTCAATTATATCATAAGCTGTTACACTCATGCTCTGGATCTCATAACAATGAAATTACTCACTGTTTTTCTTTTTAAAACGCTGACCTGCTGGAATGAAAATATACTTGCAGTTTCAAGCAAGTGGAATCCAATCTAATTCCATTCAACTTTTATTGATTTCCTACTCTGGGTAATGTGCTATGTTTACTTCTCTGGGGCATACAGGAATGACAATGTATGATTTAGTGGAAAGTATGCTGTGATTGCTTCAGAAGGCCTGTGTTCAATCCCAGCTGAGCCTGAACCAGTTATAGCCTCTCTGGTCCTCAGTTTCATCTTTAAAATGATTGGGTTTGATTAAATTATGTCAGTTGAAAATCTACGATTCTGTGACATAGTCTCTATCTACAAGGGATTTAAAATTTGCTAGGGGAAGACACTAGAGAGAGGGGAAGTAGAACTACACAGAAGTACACAGCATAAGTGTGTAGTTATGCTTGAAAAGTCAGAGCAAGACTCAGAGTTCATAGGAGGGAATTTGCAATGTATTTCTTGTTTGTAGGCTTCAAAGGAAAGTTATTTGATCCTACTCATGCTATAACACAAGGATTTCAAATGGCAGAGATGTAAAGGGAGAACACTGAGGGAAAACCAAGACTAAAAGCATAGAGACAAAAGACTTAGAATATGTTTGAGGAATGTCAATTAGATTAGTGTGGTTACAGCATATGGCATGTGGGTTTGGGGTGAAAAAGAATAGTATGAAATAAAGCTAGAAAACAAAGTTGAAACTCTGCTATAGAGTTTGAAATATACACATTTGGCAGTTGGGAGCCATGGACAGTTTTCCAGCTTTATTTCTACCTCAAAGAATCTGTCTTTTTTCTTTAAGACACAGCTGTAGCCCAAATACCATCTTTGACATGAATCCCTTTTGAACTCTAACACCTCACACCCTCCCTTTCAAGCAAGCTAATATTTATTAACTAAAAATTTATTCTGTACATATTTAAGCATATTAGTGACTCCCCCATTAGAATTTGAGCTTCTGGTTTCATTCTTTGTAGTTTCAGCTCTTAGTCCCAGCACAGTATCTGGCACTGAGGAGGTGCTTAATAAATGTTTGTTTATTGATTGACTGGATTCATGTGACTAGTCCTATTGATTAGGAAGAATATTTTAGCAGCTATGTGTAGTAAATACATATCTGAAGTTAAATTAAAAGAAGAGATATGGAGTGAGAAGTTAAATGTGAAATACTCTACATGGGGAGAAATGAGTATTTACACTAGAGATGCAACAATGGGAATAAAAAGAAGGGGACAGATGCAAGAGCTAATGGGAAGAGCCAGCAAATAATTACATATGAAAGTGAGTGAGACTAATGTACGAATAAATCACTTCAAATATGAGGTGGACAATTGGTAGGATGACAAAAATTTAATAATTTCATTTTTACAGTTATTAAGTATTTATTTTGTGAAAAAAAAGAATTGTTCTAGGTACTTGAGAAGATGTTAAGTTCATATAAGAAAGCTTAGTTGGTTTTGGGGGGGAGGGATTGGGAGAGGATAAGACAAATATGAGATAATTTTAATAAATAATGTTATGCAATAAGTACATTGGAGTACAAAGGAGTGCCACATGGTATCTTAAAGAGAAGATCCTAATAAACTACAGGAAATAGGAAAATCATAAAAAAGTCAATTTTAAGGGTGGGGAAATTTCAAGAGCTGGAAGGATATCTAGGCAAAGGGGTTCTGTGCACTGGTCCAGAATTCAACAGGTTAGATTTAAGATATAGGCTTGGACATTCTCAGCATAGATATGAAGGCTAAAACCATTAGAGATCTAAAATTGCTAAGAGTCGGACAACAAAAAGCCCAAGTACAAAAGTTTGGAGTTTGGGATGGAGTTTTGGCAAGGAGGAAAAGAATTGACTGATGGAGGAAACAAGGAAGAGAACCATTTAAGTCAATGTCATAGAAGCTTCATAAAAAAGGAAAATATAGAGGCCATAAACATTGTCAAATACTGCAGAGGTTAAGTAGGATATAGATAAGAACACTGGATTCAACAATTAAGATGTCATTCATTAGAAATCTTGTAGAAAGTTTGAGAGTTTGGGTAGAATAGAAGCTAGATTGGAGGGGAAGTGATTGGGAGGGGATAGTGAGAAATTAAGGTAGGGGGTATAGAATTCTTGCTCTAACCAAAAGTGATATAGAATTATGGCCTGAGAAGATAGTAGAATCAAGGGACTTTTTTTTCTTTTAACAGAAGAAAACAGGCCATGTAGGTAAAAAGATTCCTGTTTTCTTTCCAAAGCTCAACTCAAGGTCACTTTTTATATCAATGAATAAATAAGCATTTAATGAATACTTGCCATGTACCAAGCAGGCACTGAGATTTACTCTTTCCTTTACTCCCCATATTCTCTCTGTGTGTTTCTATGTGTCTATCAATCTTATGTCTTTCTCTGTGTCTCTGTGTGTGTCTCTGTTCTCTGGATATTATATTTTGTTTTTTTTTCTTTTTTTTTTTTAATAAAGCTTTTTATTTGCAAAACATATGAGTGACCTTTCAACATTGACCTTTGCAAAAAAAAAAAAACTTTTTTTTTCCCAAGCTTTTCCTTT
>JAJPUD010003220.1:219721-238334 GCA_023553655.1 Myrmecobius fasciatus
GCTCCCTGCCCCGGTCTCCCTGTGCTGCAGTCTGGGTTCAGTAGGCCACCCCCTGCCCCATTAAAACAGACCTGTTTTGAGGTTCTTCCAGAGTATCTTCTTCTAGAATCGTATTGTTCTCCAGATATTGTGGATTTTTTTGCTTCAGAATCAGTCTAGAGGCTTCATATGTTGTTGGTTTGAGGGGAGGTTAGAGGAGGTTACAGAGAATCCTGTCTGATCTCCGCCACCATGGCTCCACCCCCTGGATATTATATTTTGTACAGGTTTACAAATGCATGTGTGTATAAATGCAGATGTATGGAATCAAAAAACTCATGCTCATGAGTTCAAATCAGGCCTCAGATACTGACTATTTATGTAACCCTGGACAAATCACCCAACCCAGTTTGCCTCAGTTTCCTGAGTTTTTCTCACCTGTAAATAAGGTGGAGAGGAGCTAGGAGAAGGAATCAATAAATCACTCCAGTATCTTTGCCAAGAAAAATTCAAATAGAGTCATGAGGAATTGGATATCACTGAAAAATTATTTAACAATTGAAAACACACACACATACATATGCAAGTAAGTGTGTATATATACAAATATGTACACACACATATTTATATATAAATGTATATATAGTCTCTTTGCAAAGGACAAAGGTTATTTAACTTTGGTTTGTTTCTCAGTGCTTAACACAAAACACTTTTTAAATAAATCTAATTGATCAATTGATTGACTGAAAAAAGAATTGAAGATCTTCTCAGCAAAGATACTGGATTGATTTGTAATTTCTTTCCCCAGCTCATTTTACAGATGAGGAAACTGAGCAAACAGGGTTAAGTGACTTGTCCAGAGTCACACAATTACGAAGTGTCTGAGGCCAAATTTGAACTCAGATCTTTCTGACTCCAGCCCTGGAACTCTATCCACTGTCACCAAGGCTGCCCCCTTTTTCCTTTACCTTTCATCTTTTGCTAGTGCTATCAGGTACTCAAGGACTCTTCCCTTTTGTTGCTTACTTATTAGAATTAAAGATATACCCAGTCAACTAAAAATTCAATGATGGTCCATGATGTATTGTAAGTTTCTAAGCAGAAAGTAAAACAAAAAACAAAAAACAAACAAAAAAAAGGAACTTTTCCTAGGATCTCCACACCTAAAAAGCTTGTTAGTTAGGCTGCAACCAACATCTATGAAAAGCACAAGGATTAGCTATAAATTAACAGAAAAGAGACAGATGGAGTTAGACTCTAAATACTTTATAGAAGAAGAGAATTTTTAGTAAAATTTTGCTAAAAAGGGAAGGAACACATTTTCTTAGGGAGGAAAAGGAGATGATTTTAGGTATGGAGATTTGAAAATAGGAATGAATCAATCATATATGGGTGACAGCAGGCAGCTGTGCCTACATATGCAATTATAATTTAAATCATCTGGAGATGCATATTGAAATTTGCTGAGTATAATTATTATATATGTGTGAGAAAGCTATCTGTGCTGAAAAGAAATTTACACATACTCATAAATGAATTTGAAAAGGAAAGACACTCATGTAAAGGACTGGATAAAGTTAATAAGAACTTCAACTTAATCTCACCTTTAGTTCTCTCTAGATTCAATAAAGACATGTCACTTAACCTCTCTGAGATTTTTGCATTCATCCTTAATAAAAATATTGCTGGAGGCTTGTGAGAGCTCAAATGAAATATGTATTAAGCATGTTATAAACTTGAAGGCATTATATAGCTGCAATTATCCTCACCATACCCATCCTCATCTCGTTCTCAAATTTTATGGGTTTCAGAAAGAAATGATCCTGGGTCACCATCCTCCTATTTTTTTATTGTTGAATGTACATGTAGTTTAATAAAAATGGGATATGTAAGCTCACAAAAAGGTACATTTCTAGTAACACATGACAACAGGGATGATATCAATATTACTGATATTATCTCATTCTCTTTTCTTTTAATGGGGTTCAGACAGAAATTATACTTGTCCAAGTTACTATCATGTTTCACTATTTTACATTTATTATTGTTCCACAGAAAATTGTACAGATGGATAAAATAATTCTTTTTAATGGAATAAGTTATTATTTATCTACCACAAGACAGTTGTTATTGTTTTTACTATTATTATTGTTATTATTATTATTAATGATGTCCAAAGACAAATATGAGCTCCTGTAAAAAGTAGTGTCGAGAACAACTGGAAAGGTTTTCCTGCTCCCCAAATATTTTATGTCTTCTCCCCAACCTTGAAGATGCCTTTAACAGATGACACAAATTTACTTTTATTCCATAATATAAACTGCAAAAGCTAGATATGAACCCAGGTTTTTTCTGATTGTAAACCTAAATAATCTTCAAGGTAAAGTTTCATCCATAACTGATAGATACAAAAATAGAACCAAATGATAATCTTTTAAGGAAAACTGTGAAGAATAAATGCAATGTATGATGTGATGATAATAATATTCATTATGAACTGTTTACCTCTCTAATGTCCCTTTGATATTTGGTGTTCATTTCCTCTGTTTTAATGAGGTCCTTTCTGGCAGTCTCTGCTTCCTGTTCCACTTCCCCTACCCGAGAAGAAAGGGCTGCTAAGCGTTCTTTCATTTGGACCATTTCATAGTTTTGCTTTTCCAGTAATTCTTGTAGTTCCATTATTTGGCTGGTGTCATCTGTTGAGTCTATGGAACCATTGGACAAACGCTGCAAGGAAAGAAAAAAACAAACACCTCAGTTTTATCTTCTGCCTTAATTTAAGATGCAGGAATGTGAAAGATTGGATTTGTCATTCTTCTCCTTCCTAAAAATAAAAACTTTTAAAAGAAGTGCAATTTGCATCTAAAAATTGAACAATGAAATTTGGTGAATAAGATTGTAATTAGTATTAAGGCATTTTATTCACTTATCCAACATTTATTTCTGACTATTTACAAGTCATATCTTTCTCAATACAGGGAAGGGGAAAGATTTGAAGAATATACAAGACTGAAGTAAGGCAGGCACATTCATGGAGTTTATAATCTAAAAATGTGATTAAATGTAGACAAAGATACCTTTAATGCTCAGTTACACATGTATATTAGATATGTGCAGAAAGGGGGAGGTCATTACAGTCTAGGAGCAAAGCCTGTTGGAAAGGCACCTTTTATGTTGTATTTTAAAGGCTATGCAGGAATTCAGCAGATAACAGTGGAAAAGGAATCTAATTTACAAAACACAAATTCATAAATTTAAAAATAATTGAACTGTTCTTAAATTCACTTTTATTGTGGTATCTAATCATTAGATAGAAACAGCAAAATAACATACAAAGCAATTAGCATTGCTTTCATTATTCCCACAATCTGAGGGACTCTTGTTTTCAATTTTATTTTCCAGTGGCAGATAAGAACAGATCTTTCATGATAACAGGTTCTTTAATTCACTGGCACTGGCCTTCTGGTTATCCCGCCAACAAAACACTCCATCTCTTGGTTACCAGCATCCTCTCTGGCTGTCTCTAATGCCTACATCTCTCTCCTTCCTCCACTCTATCAATTCCCCTGCCTTCCTTTAAGTCTCCACTAAAACCCTACTTCCTACACCCTCCTTAATTTCAATGCCTTCCCTCTTTAATTATGTCAGACCTGTTCTGTATAGAGCTTATTTTGTCTTTTTGTTTACATGCTATCTATCCATTAGATTATAAGCTCCTTGAGGGCAAGGCCTTTTGCTTTTGCCTCTGCCTCCTTTTTGTATCCCCATAACATAACACTGTATATGGCAAATAGGAAGTACTTACTAAATGTTTATTGAATTGAATAAAATCTGACCTAATAAGACCTGAGGTAGAAAAACAAGATCACTAGGAATAACTTGTGATCTAGATGAGAGTGACAGAGACAGGAAGAGATAGATAGTAAGAGTTTATTAAGTACTTAATATGTACTAGCAGCTAGATGACTCAGTGGATAGAGCACTGGGTCTGGAATCAAGAAAACTCATCTTCCTGAATTAAAATCTGGCCTCAGGCACTTACTAGCTGTGTAAACTAGGCAAGTCTCTTGACCTTGTTTGCCTCAGTTTCCTCATCTGCAAAATGAAGGCACTATAAACCTACTACAATATTTTTACCAAGAAAATTTAAAATGAGGGCATGAATAGTTGAACATAATTGAAAATGACTGAAAAATGACAACATGGGCTAGTGACTGTGCAAAATGCAAAGAAACACAAAGAAAAAGAAAGACAGAGGGGGCAGGCCAACTATATTGACAATTAAGTTATGGAATGAATCATAGACCTAGAAAGAACCCTAGAGAACGGGAGGCTCTAGGAAAATTTGTATGAATGAATGTAACTTAATGCAGAGCTGAATGCTTAGTGAGAGTCCTATAAATATTTGTTGTATGACATTGAGATCGATTCTAATGGATAAGTTAAAAAATGCTATATATTACCATGGGTGCTAAACTCAGAAGAAATCAGGTTGGGCATGAAAGACATTAGGTAATTTCAAGTAATATAAAATCAAACTATTGCCCTCCATTGCTAAGTACTGATGCTCACTGCCAAGATGTGCATACTCTTTATATTACTGATAAATGGAGGAAGGACAGAGTCATTTTTCAGGCTATTAATTTTTATGGGCCTGATGTTTTTATGAACTTATCCTATTACCTATATACAGTTCATCAATCTGATGTGAATCCATAAGTCTGAATCACTTTAAAGTTATGACTTATGGGAAAATTCACACATATTCATAATCTCTCAGCAAAATTAGAAGAGAACACATTTTATTTCCTGGACACACCTTCCATTTACCTCAATCATTATGTTCCATTTGCAAACATTAAAATATGAATTATGATGGGGTAGTAAAGCACATTCTCAGATTTTTCAAAGAAAGCAATCATGGAATTTTCAATTCTGTGTTAGAACTACTGGAAAATATCTTTTAAAGCTAAATATCAAAATGGGTCAAACTTTTAAATATTTATCAAGTTTATACTTATTAAGGATAGAAATTATTTAATAATTAATTATTTCTCAAAGAATGTAAATTTCAAAATCTTGAGCACCTGGCATGGAAGCTTTACATCTCTATCTATGTTTGCTGAATATATTGAACCTCCATTTCAATGGGGTTTGGAGACAGAGAAAAAAAGTAGCAACTCCATTCCTAGGAAACTATCTAGTATCTTGGTACCATGTGGCAAGAATGAGGAAAAATAACAAAAGGATAGTTTGAATACTACAGATGGGCCAACAAAATCTTAAAAAACCCAAGAAGAAAATCTTTATGTAGTCCTCTATGGTGGATCTAATGGAAGACTTGGAAATTATGTAGAACTCAATCACCTATTTTTCCATTATCTATGGCACTTATGAGTATTCTATAGAGTGCCTGTGTATCTTTTCTAATTGTGTTTTTACTGCTGCCTTGTTTGACAAAATGATCATAATTTATGCTTTTTTTTAAAATTCCCCTGAGGCACAAAACATTCTGTCATAGTGTTGGGTTTTTTTTTTACTTCTTTGTGAATCTTTAAGTTTCAACCACATTTCTTATTAATAACAATTATTCAGTTCTCTAAATCTTCTACTACCTTTCTCCATTTTATAAGTTAATCCATTTCATTCACTTTCAAAGTTATCATTCAGAAAACATGCATTTTTTAATCACTTGCTATGTGCCAAGCCCTATGCTACCAACTGGAGCTACAAAGAAAAAGCATGAAATATTCCTTGCAATCAAGGAACTTAGCTTCTTTTCTTATCTCTAGTTATTATTATTTATTCATTTTTAGTCATATCCAATTATTCATGACCCCATTTGTTGGCAAAGATATTGGAAGTTTGACATTTCCTTCTCTAGTTCATTTTACAGATGAGAAAATTGAGGCTAACAGTTGAAGTGACTTGCCCAGGGTCATACAACTAGTATTTGTCTGACCCTGTATTTGAACTCAGGTCTTAGGCCCAAAACTTTATCCACTGTACCATCTAGCTGCTTGAAATCACCAATGAAAAGACACAAAGATTGAAGATGGAGTGTGATTTAAAAAAAAAAAAAAACACACACGCAATGATGATCAGTTTAGATAGCCTGAAGACTATGGGAAGGAATTATGTCCATTGATTCTGGAAAAAATAAATCAGGCTAAGAATGTATTGAATTTTAAATCCTAAACAAAGGAGTACTTCTTGATCTCAGAAGCAATAGAAAGTGACTAGACTGAGAGGAGGAGTCAGATCTCAGCCTAAGGAACAATACTTTGACAGCAATAAAGATAGACTGTATTGGGAAAGAGCCTTGAGTCATGGAGACCCATGAGAAGACTCTATGATCATTTGGACCAAAAATGAGAATTCATACTTAATACGAGAGTTAGTGGTGCAATGCAGGGCTCAAATGCAGCACAGGTTAAGGCAGTAAAATCATTGAAGTATATAGGTTACTCAGAGAGCACTAGCATCTCTGGTGGGAAAACTTGCTAAACTATTTTCAGGGCTGCTCTTCCACCCTTGGTATATACCTAATCTCAACTGTGGTTCCAAGGAACTATAAAATGCCCCATAAAACCACCTAGGCAGATGGGCTAAATCAGTTTGATACTAATCAATAGGCCTCAAACCCATTGATGAGTTGGGGGATGCAGTGGGGTGGCGCCTATTCCCAGCATGTGAAGACTTTCCCTGGAAGAACAATTTGTTCCAACAGCCTTGAAGGAGACTTAAGCAGACACTGCAGAATACTTGAAGGTGATCACACACTAATAACATGAAGGTCATTCATGGCATCCCAGGTCATTGCCAGTCATCTTTATTTTTGTCTTATCACTGGACTTCAATGATTATCAATTTTCTCGAAATACAGAGATAGAAGGAAGTTTTAATGGAAGTTTAAACAGCTGTTTCCAATAAGATTATTATTGAAGTTAAGAAATATAAGTAATTGGAAACTGAAGGGATGCCCATCAATTGGAGAGTGGCTGAATAAATTATGGCATATGAATGTTATGGAATATTATTGCTCTGTAAGAAACGACCAGCAGGATGATTTCAGAGAGATCTGGAGAGACTTGCATGAACTGATGCTGAGTGAAATCAGCAGAACCAGGAGATCATCATACACAGCAACAACAGTATTACATGATGATCAATTCTGATGGTCATGGCTCTCTGCAACAAAGAATTGTCTCAAACCAGTTCCAATTGTTCACTGAAGAAAACCATATACACCCAGAGAGAGGGATATGAAATATGGACCACAACGTAACATTTTCATGATCTCTATTGACATTTGCTTGCATTGTGTTGCCTTTCTCTGATTTTCTTTTTTTTTTCCTTGTAGATAGGATTTTCCTTGCATAACTTGTCAAGTATTTTAACATTATTAACATGTAGTGGACTTCCTGCCATCTAGGGGAGGGGAGGGGACTGGGGGTAAAATTTGTAATGGAAAGCTTCGTAAAGATCAATGCTGGGGAACTACCCATGCATATGTTATACAAATAAAAAGCTTTAATAAAAAAAAGAAATATAAGTAATAACTAAAGTCTTTTCTTAGACTTCTTGGACTCTGCACTAATTAAATTTTTTTCTCTTACATATTGCTTCATTGGGTGTACCAACTATGGAAGCCTTAAAGGAAATCATAGACAAAAGTTGCATGTAATTATATTTTTACCATGTTTAACATATATTGGATTATTTGCTATCTGGAGAAGGGGGGGGAAAGGGGAGGAAATTGGAACACAAAGTTTTGCAAGGGTTAATGTTGAAAAATTATCTATTCATATCTTTTGAAAATTAAAAAGCTTTTAATTTAAAAAGAGAGTTGTCAATTGCTTAGGGTCACATGACATAATTATTTCTTTTCCTATTATCTATCTCCCCAACTTGATTAGTTACAGAGGTCATGGATCATGTCTTTTGTTACTTTGAACTCCATACAATGCTTAACATAGGATAAGCCCTCAATAAACATGTAATAAATAAATAAGTCCTGAACCATCCCCAGAAGAAATTGAATTTCAACTGCTTTGGGAATTGTACTTGTACAATGTAATCAGTTCAGGTGATCTGAACTTGGTTTGGGTGTCATCATAAATGTTCACAGGGAATTTTCCAAAGATCAGTTGGTGAAGCATTGATTGAGTGTTGTAAACCCTACAGTCTGGTTTCCTAAAATGATGCTTTGTAAGCAGTTCTTCTTGGTAAGTAAAGACATAGAATTGGAAGAAGGCACAG
Source organism: Myrmecobius fasciatus (assembly GCA_023553655.1). Taxonomy (NCBI): domain Eukaryota; kingdom Metazoa; phylum Chordata; class Mammalia; order Dasyuromorphia; family Myrmecobiidae; genus Myrmecobius; species Myrmecobius fasciatus. Next base: position 227,963 of record JAJPUD010003220.1, read on the forward strand.
TACAGTGGTTGTAAGCTGACCAGGAAAAATAAAACCTATTCTATTTCCATTTTGAAGTTTCTATTCACTGGAGGATGGAAATCTGGACTCAAGCGAAGAATATTTCTAATGGATAGGCTTTAGTGTCTGAATTAATTTCACTTCTTGATTTTTGACATCCATGAAATTCATTCTCTCTAGAGAGATATGGTAGTTCTGCTACTCCAATAAGGCTAGTATCATTCATGTGCAACATGGAGTAATGTTAACCAAGTAGGAAACCTACATAAGGCTCTTCTGAATCTTTTTCAACTGTCCCATCAGTTTAATCTGGAATTTCAGGGCACAAAAAAAAGAGTTACATGTAATGCACAGCCATGGATAGGTTACTGTTCATTATTGGAGATAATTTCTAAATCCATGAGATCTCACTTTGAGGATTTGAGTATGTATTATCACATTTCAAAATACCTAAAAATAATGAAGTAGAGAAGATTATGCATAGAAAGCATTCTGGTATAAAACTAGCTAATTTTTACTTTAGTAAAAATATTTTTTTCCTTTTTCTAGAGTTTCATTTTTTTACATGCAGATTGTTAAGATCATTGCACAAGGGGCAGCTAGGAAGTGCAGTGGATAGAGCACCAGCCCTGAAGTCAGGAGGACCTGAGTTCAAATCTGGCCTCAGACACTTAACATGTCCTAGCTGTGTGACCCTGGGCAAGTCACTTAACCTCAACTGCCTCAGCAAAAAAAAAAAAAAGAAAAGAAAAGAAAGAAAGAAAGATCGTTGCACAAGGGTAATTTTTTCACTCTAACCATAAATGTTATATGAGAAGTATAATGATTTCAAAAGTTTTTTTTTCAGTTTTATTGAATCAGAGCTGTGTAATCATAATTCCGGTTTTCTAAAGTAAAAGGTTAATTTTGAACTTTTAAAAATAGATTTCTCAATATAAATCTATGTCAATTCCATCTTAACTAACCTTATATGTTGCAATAATCCTAGTGAGCTAGTAACAAGAGTGTACTCCATTAATTGATAGAATTTAGGCATAATATAATGAACTAGTGAGGCTTCAAATTTAATGAATTTCTATTGTGAAATATTCTTCAGTGATATGGAAAAGCATAGGTGGGCAAAGAGCAACTGCAACCTCAAGTCTTTTTCTTTCTTAAGTAAGGATTTCATTAATGTCATCAAGAAAACTGATGCTCCTCAACTTTGAAAGTTGTTTCCATTATAAAAAGTGATGAAAACAAAAGTGCTTCAGAGGGAACTAGTACAGAATCATTACATGAAAAAAAAATCCTGGAATAAATGCCTATAGGAAAAAACCAGTTTCAAAGAGACAAATAAGATCAGAGTAGTTATTTTGCATTGGTGCACATACTCATATACAGATGTGCATGGGTACTCCAACATCTTTAGTGATGTCTTTATACTTTTAATTAATTAATGGGTGGCTAAATGGATAAAGTATCAAGTTCAGACATCTCCTTCATAAATTAATCTTCATCTTCTTAAATTCAAATGTGACTTTAAATATTCACTCACTACATGACACAGGGCAGATTCTTTGCTTCAGTTTCCTCTTCCATAAAATGGGCTGGAGAAGGAAATAGCAAACCATTCCTGTATCTTTCCCAGAAAATCCTAAATAGGGTTATGAAGAGTTACACTCAACTGAAAGAACTGAATAAATTAATAACTAAATAATTTTATAATGCTAGTTGCCACTAATAACAATTTCATACTAACAATAATGGTACTATAAAGCTTTTATAGGGGAATGATAATACTAATTAATTCCATTAGATTAACTTTCCTACACCAACCCAAAAGGATATAAACTACTTAAAAACAGGACCATTTTAAAAATATTTAACCCATGGTAGATAGTAGAAAGTGAATCAATTCCTACCCTTTTCATATTTTTATATTAAGTATAAAAATTATAGGAAACAAGATACCAATAAAAGTATGGTATAGTGAAGTAGAAGAAGAAGCGGTTTAGGAAGATTTGTCTTCAAATCTTGCCTTTGAGATATTCTGGCTGTATGGATATCACTTACCTTCAAAGTACAATCCCTTCTTCCTTCTCAGCTCTAGCCAACTCTATAGGATTGTAAATTTCAGAGAAGGTATTGATTTGCCTTAGGAGAAGATGTTTCCCCACTATGAATTTCTGACATTGATAATATAAAAGCCCACAAAAAATCAAATGCATCTATTTTTAAAAAATTATCTTTAGATACTACTGGGGCCAACAAAATGATAAGGGTAATAAAGTTAATGAACAGGAATTTATTAAGTACCTATTGTATGCCACAATCTATTCTAGGCACTGTGGATGAAAGGATCAAAACCAAAAATGAAACAAGCAACAACAAACAATCCTTACTTCTGAAGAACTGAAATTCTAAATGAAAAGGAAATACAGAGTAAAGCAGTTATGGGGGGAAAGGGTTCTTCACTCAAACAACATCCAAATGATTTATCAGTATATAAATAGATTAATAGTTACTAGATTTCTCTTACATAGGAGAAAATAAATAGCAGAGTGGAAAGAGTGTTAAGGAGTAAAAAAGATTCATTTTCCCAAGTTTGAATCTTGATACTTAAAAGCTTATTATGAACCTGGGCAAGTAACCTAACTTTTTTTTGCCTTAATTTCCTTATCTGTAAAATGAGCTGGAGGAAAAAAATAGCAAACTGTTCTAGTATCTTGGTCAGGAAATGGAGTCATGGAGAATCAGACATACTAAACAACAACAGCAAGGGATATAAAATAATTCTAAATTCTGGCAAGGTCTAGTTTAGGTTACACCCTAATTCAGGTTCCTTACTGGGACAGAAGAAAAGAGTTAAGGAGTATAAAATACAATAAAAGCATTTTATATCTAATCAAAGATTTTTAACCTGATTTTTCCCCACAGGGTAATTGGGGTTAAGTGACTTGCCCAGGATCATACAGCTAGTAAGTGTTAAGTATCAGAGGCTGAATTTGAACTCAGGGCCTCCTGACTTCATGGCTGACACTCTATTGCATTATCTAGCTGTCTGAATCAAATAATTTTAATTAATTTAAACTACTAAGTGATTTGTCCAATGTCACATAATATGTAGTAGACGTTGGATCTGAATTTTCATCCTCTAATTCGAAATTCAGCACATTTTCTATTGAACCACTTTGGGAAATGATGAAGTCTTCATCAAGAATCTATACTGATTTTGCTGTACCTTTCCAGGGGAATAAGTTTCTGTTATGGTAGATAATCTTGTTCCCCATTCCCCATCAAAAAAACAACATTGTTTGTGTCTCAAAGAATAGCTCCATGAAGTGAGTTCTTTCACCCTAGTACCTGGTACCTAGACTGGTAAAATTGTGTTGCAGCTATTATTTCTGATAATGGTTCTGAGTTTACTCAAGATGAGTTGGATGAATTTTTGGACAGGATGTTATCCCAGCTGTCACCCTTATGCATCACCACCCCCTAGCAAACCATCAGGCTGCAATGATGATACAGACCGCTAAAGATACCCTGGAGCAGAATGTTTTTTGGGGGTTGCTCAACAAGCCTGACCATGTTTCTTATTATTCAATCTGTCATGTCATATTCAACAATGGTAGTCAGCTCTATTGAACAGCACAAAAATCCAAAGAGCTGCCCCAACTATCTTCATCCAAATTTAGCTGATGATTTCTAAGATAAGGAAGAACTCCTTGCTGGGCTTTTTGCACCATCTATTAATTTATTTAAAAATATGTATATATTGTAATTAAACTTTTATTCTTTTGCTTTTAAATAGCCTAAACTTCTTTCTTCTCTGTCTTACTGAAAGATATACCATGCAACCTATTTTAAGGGGAAAAAGATGAAGAAAAAATTTATCGAAACCATAAATAAAATAGGGGGATGATACTATCTATATTAGGTATTCTCTATTTCTGGCCTGACTCCCACATTCTCTGTAAAAAAAAAAGAATTTGGGAGGTGTCATCTTAAATTTCTTCTTTGGGACTATGTCTGTTCTTCATAATTTTACCACATTTACTTTTTGTGGTGTTATGGTTTTTCCATTCACATTGGTCCCTACACATAATCTTTGTATATTGTTTTCTTGACTCAATTTACTTCTCTTTGAATCAGTTCATGCCAGTCTTCTCATGTTTCACAGTATTCATCACTCTTATAATTTCTAAAGGCATAGTAATATTTTTCACATCTATATATCACAATTTATTCTATTTTAATATGGGTGATGGGGAGCCATGAGAGATTTAAGAATAGGTGACAAGCTTTAGAAAAGCCTCTATAGCAAATGGGACAGTGAATTGATTATGGAGGTGTAACAAACATACTTTGCCTCAGTGAGGACTTAGGTGAGATTATATAGCATAAATTTTTAATGAATCAAGTTGGCATGGCTTCTATGATTTTCCGTACCACAGTTTGGAAGCAGCAGGTGAATATGAATAAAGGTAAGTTATGGGAGAAGTTATCCAATGATGAAACTTAGCAGAACAAGATTAATGATAAGGGGGCAAGACAGAGAAACAAATGAAGGCAGAGACAGACAGAGACATAAATACAAACATAGATATGATAACAGAGTCAGACAAACACAGAAAGAGAGCAAATAGTCAAATGGATATGATTCTTTATTTTAATGATGCTGGTCCTTGGATACCAGGCTCTACAATTAAATTTATATTCAAATTCCTTCCAAATTTCTAGGAAGAGTGAAAGTGTACCCTCTACTGAAATCAAATGGAAACAGTCTTTTTCATATCAGGAAGCAATTATAGAGAAAGTCTATTAGCAATAGGTCTTTTTGGTACCTTATATCACATAATACAAATATTCTTTTTTGTTTCAGATTCTTTAGCAAGATAGTCTCAATTATGAAATCTCTCCTATTTACAGAACATTATAGCCTACAAGAGACAATAGGGCATTTTTATTGACTTTTTTTTTTTACTATTAATTGTATCTTTTTTTTTACTCTGTAGTGTTCGATGCTTTAAATGTTATTCATTTTACAAATTTTATTGGTTGCACACTGCCAGAGAAAAGCGGTACATTAAACAAAATTATTAACAATTTTATAAATTTATTTTGAAATGTTAAATAATGAATATAGACTGTAAAGCACTTGGGAAATTGAAATTGCTACATAAATACCATTTAATTGGAAATATCCAGCTATGCTTCCACTATATGAGCTACTCTTCAATATTTAGAAAGTGTTAGTTTCTAGCTTTTAAGGGTCAATCTCCACTACCTCTACAGACTAAGCTTTTTTTCAAGCATATAAATCTTTTTTGGGGGTGGGAGTGGAGTTAACACTAATTTCTCCTTTCCCTTAGCATCCTGTTTAAACTGAAAACCTATACATTGCTTCCTCAATATAATCTCAATTTACTTTAATGCCAAAAATTCTGGTAGATCCCTATTAATCCAGATTAGTTGGTGGGTGCTGTAGAGTTTGACAAAATAAAGCGACTTAAAAAAGTTTTGTGTTTTTTTTTAAGTGCTTGTTTTGTTATTAGAATAGAAAGATCAGTCTAGAGGCTTGTAGGTAATAGATATTATAGAAATGATTGTGGAACAATTCTATCATCACTCCAGAAAATTTGATTTGGGAAATGTCACAATAAAGAGGTGTTGGTGAGAACAGAGAAGGAAAAAAAGGAGGAAAAATCATCAATAAAATATTTTTAAATAATAAATAAGCCATCAGTTGGAGAATTGCTGAATAAATTATGGTATATGAATGTTATATATTATTATTTTCTAAGAAACGATCAGCAGGATCATTTCAGAGAGGCCTGGAGAGACTTATATGAACTGATACTCAGTGAAATGAGCAGAACCAGGAGATCATTGTACATGGCAACAGCAAGATTATAAGATGATCAATTCTTATGGATGTGGCTCTTTTCAACAATGAGATGATTGAGCCCAATTCCAATGATCTTGTGATGAACAGAGCCATCTATACCCAGAAAGAATACTGTGGGAATTGAGTGTGGATCACAACATAGTATTTTCACTCTTTTTGTCGTTGTTTGCTTGCTTTTTTCTTTCTCATTTTTTTTTCTTTTTGATGTGATTTTTTTTGTGCAGTATGATAAATGTGGAAATATGTATAATCGTTTTGCACATATTTAACTTATATTGGATTACTTGCTGTCTGGGGAAGAGGGTAGGGAAAGAGAAGGAGACAAATTTAGAACACAAGGTTTTGCAAGCGTAAATGTTGAAAAATATCTTTGCTTGTATCTTGAAAATAAAAATCTATCATTAAAAATAAAATAATAAATAAGGAAATAATGAGAAATAATAAACAAATAACAAGAAATAAGCAAAAAGAAGTTCCTGAGAATGCAGAAACATAAGAGCAATTTTGTCACAAACTTCCTCAATTTAACATATATTTTTAATATGTCATATTCAATGGAAATGAATGTTTTCATATGCGATTCTTTTTGTCTCCTTTGTATATAGAAATGTTTGGTTTTGGTTGATACCTGTTAAATTCATAATAGAAAATAAAGTGCTTTTTCAATTACTATTATTATTTTCTATATAAAAATCTGGTACACTCTGGAGTTACTCTCTCTTTATTTCCAACAAGTGAATCATAAAATTCCTTCAAAGCACAGTCCAAGTCTCATTTTCTACATTAGAACTTCACAGATCTCCACCCACCTTCCCATCTTATTAGTATTCTATGCTTGCCAAAATTACTTTGAATATACTTATAATGTGCTTATCTGTACAAATGCCATAATTTCTTCTATCCCTAGTAGAACAGAACCTCCTTGATGACATTATTGTAGGGTTTTATACATCCTATGCATAGCATAGAACATTGTACAAAGTTGGTATTTGGTAAATATGGCATAATTGAACAGAAAAGACCACATTCAAGTTCTTGTAGAATTGATGGTCTTGCAAGCCAAGCACACAAATAAACCATTAATCTAAATATAAAATGAGATAGATTATGAATAAAAGCATCAGAAGGGCCAAGGAAAGGAAATTAGAGTAATTTGTGGAGGGCGAGACCACTTTTCTCTTGGAGGAAGGAATGAGACAAAGTAATGAACCCATTAGTTGGAACTTTCAGGTTAAAAGAATTTTACTTAGATGACTATAAAAGACAAAAGGAGGAAATTGGTTATTTCATCAGGGATTCATTTATTTTCTTTAATTTGAATTAGATTTTGAATCAAATAATGAGTCAAATGAATCTGACCCTAATCTGCAAATGGACAATTGTTACACATAGGGGAAACCATTTCAGATCAGCTTGTCATTTAGAAAATACTGTGATATATGCTAAAATCTTTCCTCATTAATTGTGCACTCTCACAAGATTTGAGTTCAGGCAAATAATACTTTAATTTTGATGTGGTTGGCCAAGAGCCAGCATTTCAATAACAGATTAATGAGTGACCAAGTAAATATCTAAAGAAAGCAGATCTCTTAAGTCACAGTGTTGATATGATATAAAAATGCTAGAGAGCTTTCTTGATCAACTGTGAATATCAAGGGGCATTGGGTTGAGTATAACTAAAAAGGATATTATATTTGCTAACACACACTGTTATTTTTTAAAATATATTTATAACTCTCAAAGGAAATCTAACTCAGGGTTCATCCATCAAAATTTTATAAAATATAAATCGATTTGCAAATAGCCTGAGGGATCTTTACCAGAATAGATTCTCATTTAAGAAATAACTTTCCACTCACCAAATGTGTAATTATCATTGGAAATGGAAAAGCTGCAATCTGTTTACCATTACCTGCCAGGTTCTACCTAAAAAAGAAGCCAGTGAAAAATAAGACTAGAAGTCAACTAGTAAAACTTTGAAAATTGCTGTATTTTAATGAACGTAGACCTTATTAAATAAGAAAAATTTTAGATTAAGAAAAATAGAATATATGAGTGGTCTAATTATGGATCAGACAGAATCAAATGACTTTCTAGATTTTTTTTTCCGGTTAGCTGGTCATGAAATTGTTTAAGGTTCAGTTTATGGATTCAGTTTATGTTACTTAGACACACATTTTTGACTATACTGTGATTTTAAAATATTTTTAAAGTTCTGCATATTTTAAAGTTTAAATATTAAAAGGTTTATTAGTTTGGTACATAATGAAGTCCCCAACACTCTTAGACAAATTAGACATTACTAAAAATAATAGGCTTCATATTTAATCAGAAATTCATAAATGATCTCAGATTCTAATCAATGTAAACAAACTTTTAGATAATGAATTTGGAAGTAAATATATCTATTATAATATTAGCATAGTGCCTACTGCAATGTGTCTTAGCCTAGTGAGTTCTGACAAATCTTGAATTAATTAAATAATCTAAAAAAGGATATACACATAAAGGATATGAGTGAAAAAGAAATAGAGGAATCTGGATGGGTGGAAATCCAACTTTTACTGTTTATCTATATGATTTTGAGGCAAGTCAATTCCTTGGCATTGTATTCACAAGTGAAAATTGAGAGTTGGGCTAACAGATCTCTTAAGTCCGTTTTAGCTTTAAATCTGTGATCCATGATCCTATGATTATAAAACCAATCTTATGAAGAAAGTGAGAAAGGTATCTTTATCCACATTTTTCACATATGAAAACTTCCAGAAAGAAAAAGTGTTGGTCCTATCATTATCCAAAGCAAACAAGTATTAAATCTATATCCTGTGAATTCTATACTATTTTTTGTTTGGGAGGAGGTTTTGTTTTTGTTTTTGTTTTTTGTTATAGTTTTTTTTTTAAAGGCAAGGGATTACAGTCTTCGGCAATTAGCCATCTTAAATTTTGCCAAAATAAATAGTTTATAGTGAACAGAGATCTGTGATTTTAAGCTGGAAGACCTGAATGCCTCAAATTTGGAATGAACTCCATTTTACCTTCTTTCAGAAGTGTTTTACTTCAAAATTCTGCACAAGTATTACCTTCTACAAGAAGCCTACCTCAGTTGTCAGAAGCAGAGGTCTTTCCAAATTTATCTTGAATTTAATCTCTATATTGTGCATATGTAAGCTGGGGCTCAAGTCCATTTGCATAATGCATAAGATTCCCCTTATTGGTTACTCAATGGTAAGTACTTGCATCCAAGTTAGAATCAATGAAAGCCTGGAGGAAGAGATCCTGGCTCTTGTAGCATTCGGTTTTGAGAGAGTAGGATGTACCCTGGGATTCAGGTACCTTTCAATGAGAAGTCACTGGAGGTAGGAAATTAAATTAGGAAGAAGTTCAAGGGGAATCAGTGCCTCAATCTTGTCTTATTTATTTTATCATTTTAGGAAGTCTGGGAACTTTTTCCTTGAATGAAATCTGGGATTCTCCTGTATATACCTTATTTATGTAATATGTTATATTCTTTGATAGAACATAAGCTCTTTGAAGGTGAGGACTGCTAAGTGTTTTTGTTTTCTTTTTTCCCTTACCCCAAACAGAACATAGTAAGTACTTAATAAGTGATTGTTGATTATTATATCAATTTGTATTATATTATTTTGATAATAAAAATGACTTTGGAGAGTAAAATTTTAAATTGGAGGGTAGTGGAGTAGGGCAAAGAAACATAACTTCCTTAGGAAGTTTCAAAAGTATAAAATTTAATAGAAAGGAAATAAATGTTTGGATGAATGATGCATTATTAGAAGTGAAAAAGAAAAATAACCTTCAGCACCAAGAAACATATAAATGGAATCACAGAATGAATAATCACTAAGGTCACTTCATCATCATCATTACTGCTATGAAAGCATAGAATCTGGGATCAATAGAAAGTAAAACAACTTGAGAAAGCACCATTCAATCCTTTGACTCAAATTATAATTGTCTGAGATACAAGAAGGAAAAGGTGGATATGGATCAATAATGTAATCACAAGATAAACTCCAGCTGACAAAAAGTTAGTTTACTATAAAGCAACTGCTGAGATTAGTTGATATTTAGCCAGAGAGGATTATACAGAAATAGATATTTAGAAAAGAAGTGATTAAGACAGTGGAAAGAAATGTTGGTCCCATGTACAGAGTGTAGTCACATAGCTAAAGATAATGACATTTCTGACAAATTATATTTAATCACAAAGTATTCTGGGTGTGAAATTAAAGGATTCTTCATATCACATGAAGACATTTTAATGGAAGTTGAACACTCAAAATTAGTTTCGTAAAGTCCTTGCTCAATAGAATTCTAGGCAGATTTAGATATTCCATATATGTATATTTCTCTATATCTAAAATCCCACTCTTGACACCTTATCATAATACTGTATTATACATGAGGGCATATACAAACACACACACACACACACACACACACACACACACACACACACACACA
>JAJPUD010003220.1:238344-263162 GCA_023553655.1 Myrmecobius fasciatus
CACACACACACACACACACACACACACACACACACACACACACACACCCCTCTGTGAATAAAGCTGGCCTGGAATTGGTCAGCTGGAAAACTCCTTCCTTTGTTCCTTTCTTCTTTGATACTTTCCTTCTTTCCTTTCTTTCTTCTGTCCTTCCTCTTTCCCTCCCTTCCTTCTTTCCTTTCCTACTTTCAAGTAGTCCTCCAAAAACATAACCTTAACTTTTCCTGGTTCAAGTTTGTTCAGTAGCAGATTGTTACTAGCTCTAAAGGAAAAAAATCTTCAGTTTGCATTTAAAGGCCTTCACAGTCTGATTCCAGAAAACCTTTTGAAATTTATTTCCCATTTCTATCCTTCATGGACTCTCTATTCTGGTCCTTTTGGATTGTTATATCTAAACTTGAGCTTCCAGCTTTTACTTTCTTTCCTTTGCATAGCTGTAGTTCCACAAACAATATTACCTGTCAAAGAATAACCTGTTGGTCAGTAATAGCAAAGTTTCTGAGACAATAATGAGGTGCATATCAAACCACTTTTCAAGGCATCTCTAAGACCACTCCTTAATTCTACCTCTAAGCCATAAAATTAGTATATCAGTGGCATGAAGCACCTGATCTTTCTTTTTCCTATAAATTTATCTTCTTGCTCCTGGTTCTTCGCTAAATTTTTTTTGGAATTTAGCTTCTTCAATTGGCATTATAATTATAATAAACTTTGCTCCTTGATTTGGAGATGGGTTCAAGTCTGCAAATTATTTTGAGATGTCTTTCAATATGGTCTGAAACCCTAATCTTTGGGGATCTCCTTTGAACTTCAACAATGTCATTTTTGTCCTTTCTAAAAATGAAGGACAACCACCAAACAAGCAACTATTACTTCTGTAAAGGTCATATCAACAGAATGTCCTATTGTTCCATTCATCATCTTTGGGACTTCCCAGATAAAAATTCCTTTCCCTGGATACTACCTTAAAGATAACCTTAAAAATCCTATATGCATGGCTACTGTGTTCTAGGCACTGGTATATAAGGACTTAAAACTTAATAGCAGCTCCAACCCTCAAAAAAATTAAATTTTATTTAGGGAGAAAATATATACATGCATGTTATCCCAAAAAAGTCATTACTGACATGGAGGGAGAGTCAGGAATATCTTATTCCCTGACTGACTAGAAACAAGACTTATATTTAGCGATTTCTGTACTCTGGGAAATGCTCTAAAATTATCTTTTTAAAACAAACTCCAGTTTTATGAGGATAGTTTCTAGGTCCACTGCTGAGTAATGTGGAGAGGCAAAGCAAGTGATGCTAGGACAATATAGAAAGGATAGGACCCAAAATGACACTTACCTGAAATGTGTCTGTGCAGGGGAGAAAGGCATATCAATTTTTTAAATCAACTTTAGCTAATTATCTTTGCTATGTATAAATGTTGTAGTCTACTCGAGAGAGCAGGTTCAGAGTTAGGAATACCTGAGTTCAAATGCTATCTTTGATATATTGACATCAGTCTGGGTAAATCATTTAATGTTTGAGAGTTTGGGACAAATCTCTAAGCCTATTTATAGAGAGAGTTAGCCAAGCAAGTTAAGTTCTCTACAGCAATGAAAACATAGGTATGAGTACAATTTTTTTAAAAAATATTGCTATCTGTTTGCTAAACTTGGACTGAAAACCCTATAAGCACCCTTCCATGTGAGAAAATCTGCTTCCTTCTCAGATTTTCATTAGGCATACTTCAGATATATGGAGTAATGAAGAATTGGACATTACTGAATAACTGAACAAAGACATGTGCATGGACCATTTTCATTATAATTTCAAAAACAAAAACAAAACATGACTTGGTAGTTGCTGATTTCATCTTGGTAATTTTTTTTGATAACAGTGCTGCAAATTCCTAATTTCCCCTTTTAAAATTGCTTGATGTTTCCTAAAATGTACAGGTAGAAATACTAACCATGGTTTATTCTTTTTTAAGTTTCTTTACTGTGGGTTCGCTGATAGCATCTCTGCTCCAAAGCTTTGGTACAAGTGGTTCAGGGTAACAAGTTGGAATTTACCTTAATTGCTATTTTTTTTTATCCAAGAGACTGATCCTGAGATTAGAAAGCATAAAAAAGAAGTAAGGAATGAAAAAAAGCCAAGGCAAAGGAAGAAATAGGGTACAATCAGCTGCCCTAAATTCTATTAATACATTGGATGAGGTAAATTATATATCTGAGAATAAAGAAGAACTTAGTTGTGATAGATCAGGTGTTGTTGATGAAGAATGAGATATCGTGGGATAGGTGCTTTATGTATGGATATTGGCAAACCATCCCAGATTTCATGAAGAAAAAGAATTTGGAGCTTAACTATAAACCACTAAAGTTAATATTGATCCTTAACAAAATTCTGGGATAGTGTATTAGATGGAAGGGTTTTTAATCACCTGAAAAGGAGAATAAATCACTATGAGTTCACTTTGGTTGATTGAAAATTAGACATTAAAGATTAGGTCTAATGTTCCCTGGCTATTACATGAGATTAAATGAGTTGATAGGATTCTTTCCAAGTCCAAATCTATTATCTCATATATGAGAAGATTGTTGTTGTTTGTCCTTTGTTTCCTCAAAAAGGTCCCTGACATCAGGGAGGTGAAGCCATGACATGCAAGTAAATTGGATTTGAATGAGGGAGGGCTGTGAGAGCTATAAATTGGTATGGTGACTAGAGAGTGGATCTGAGCATAAGGAATATCTGGGTTCAAAGACTTAATTCTTCAATGTACACAGTGAAAGAAAGCATCAATGTGTGGTGATCAACTGTGATAGACTTAATTCTCCTCAGCAATATAAAGATCCAAGACAATTACAAAAGACTCACAATGGAAATGCTAGCTATATCCAGAGAAAGAAGTATGAAGTATAAATACAGACAAGCATACAATGTTAATTTTTTGTATTTTTTTCTTTTGTTCTCTTTCTTCTTTCACAGTGACTTACCACACAGGTAATAACTGGTGAATCTAAGAGTTGAATTCAGGTCAAATGTAGTTGTTTCCATCATCCCCAATTCTTTATTCATTATCCAAGATGCCTCTCAGAAGGCATGATTAAAGAATTTTTGAAAGAGGACGTCTGAGAACTAACTCAGATGCTTACTCCCTTGATAAGCAGTCATAGCTTGGATGAGCAAAGGGCTCAAATTCTAGTCTTTTGTCACTAGATCAAGCAGTTTTCAGGGCACCTAAGTGATGCAGAGCACCAGCTCTGGAGTCATAATTACTACCTATTTGATTTTAGACAAGCCACTTAACCCTGTTTGCCTTGGTTTTCTCATGTGTAAAATAAGCTCAAGAAAGAAACGGCAAACTCTTGTAGCATTTTTGCCATGTAAAGTCCAGATGAGGTCATGTAGAATTGGATGCAACTGAAAAATAACTAAACATCTAGTGGTTTTGAGCAGTCTTTTTCCATAGGCATGGCCATTGTGACTTTTTAGTAGTCTATTAATTAAATCACAGTGACTCCCCTATTAGCTATGTCATCACAATAAAAATTACTAAAGGTCTCTGATTCTCAGTTTCCTCATTTGTAAATTCAGAGATAAGGAGATGTAAGCCCCCAACTCTCATAGCTTTTTTGAGCCTCAAATGAGAAAAATATATATATATGATGTTCTTTGCAAACATTTAAATAACAATTTGATATCAATTAATATTATAATATATGCCTATAATAAATAATAGCAAGGAAGGAGCAGAGTGAGAATGTGGGACTTTTTGAACACTTCTAATACTCTCCTCTACTCCAGATGAGTTTGTAGCTGTCACATAAAATAAATGCACTATTACCATGAAGAATTTGTGAGTTAGAATAACTATATTATTTTGTTATACATATTGTATTGTTACATATTATATATAATTATGTTACATATTATATAAAAAGTAGTTAACATTTCATATAATTGTTACATATTATATCTACTTAAATATAACTGTTATCTTTAATATTTACTTAAATATCATATAATTATGTTATCTATAGTTACTTATGTTATATATTTTATAAAACTGTTATCTGTAACATTTATTTATATGTTATGTTATATATGATTATGTATTATATGTTGTACATAATTTATGTCTATACATATGTATATATATATGGTTATATTGCTGTTGCTATTAGAATATAAGAACCTTGAGGGCAGAGATTGTATTTTCTTCTGTATTTTATGTCTCTAGGAATATGATGAATAAATTATTTTCCATTCATTTTTATTCTTTGGAGAATATTGAATCCAAAAAGGAGAGATGTAAGATAGTTTACTTAAACAGAAAAAAAAAGTCAAATTTTCTTGGGACAAAGGTGATCAATTATTAAAATATAAAAAAATATAATCAAGTAGAATGGACCAAACATGAAAAAAATAAAATTAGCCTATATGGCTAATAATATGCATAATATCATTCAGAATTAAGTGCTGGAAGGGATCTCAGTAATCTTACGGTCCGACACATACCTGAAAAGGAAAACCTACAAAAATGTGACTAACAAATGATTTTCTATCCTCTACTTGAAAATATCCATCTAGGGAGAACTCATTACTTTCTGAGACAGTACACTCCACTTTAGACAGTTCTAATTTTTATGAAGTCCTTCTTAACATCAAGCCTAAATCTGTGTCTTTGTGACTTCTCACCATCATTTCTTGTTCAGCCATCTGGGGCCAAACAATATATTTCTAATCCTTCCTCCATACGGCAGCCCATGAAATACTTGAGAACAGCTATAAGATATCGCCCAAGTCATGTCTTTTCAAAGCTAAACATTCCCAACTTCTTCAAACTGAAGTCACCCAACATGAATTCAGCTCTTCATCATCCTGGTTATCTTCCTTAGGATGCTTTTTAGCTTATCATTGTGAAAACTGTGGTTTCATAAATTCAGTCTGTCAGGTAATAAACATTAAGCACCTACTATGTGTCAGGCACTGTATTAGATGCAGGGGACTCCAAGAAAAGTAAGTCAGCCCCTGCCCTCCAGGAACAGTCTACAAGAGGAGGAATCGGGACAGTAACTATGTACTAACAAGCCACATAAAAAATAAATTAGAAATAATTGCAAGAGGGATTCTAAAAGGAAGGACCTGGGAAAGACAGGAGAGGCGGGCGGTGGCACTGGCGATGGTGGTTGAGGGGACGGTCTGGCGTGACGTCGGACCTCGGGTGGCCAGCTCCCGTGTGTGTGCTTCCCAGCGACACCCCTATGTGTGGTGTCCAGGAGGGAGAAGGAACATCCCCGAGCCTCGGCTGTGGCCGCATCGGCCACGAGAGGGGGTCACGGGCCCGGTGTGGGGTCCTGGCCGCGGTGGCCGGATTCCCTCGCGGCCTCCTCTGTGCCGTGAGGGCGCTTGGCTGCTACCACCGCTGGGAGGGTGGGGCAGCAGGTGTCCTCAGGGTGAGGCGCGGTGGTCCCCATCCTTTTCTCCCTTTCCCAGTACCCAAGTGGGGAAAGGGGGTCGCGTAAGACTTGAAGGAACCTACTTGGTAGACCTGAGGAACAAATACATTCCAGGCATCGAAGACAATCAAGTGAAACTGCTGAAAGTTGGGAGATGAAGGGATTTGGGTGAGGAACAGAAAAAAGTGAAACCAGAGTCA
This sequence comes from Myrmecobius fasciatus, assembly GCA_023553655.1. Taxonomy (NCBI): domain Eukaryota; kingdom Metazoa; phylum Chordata; class Mammalia; order Dasyuromorphia; family Myrmecobiidae; genus Myrmecobius; species Myrmecobius fasciatus. The sequence goes on from JAJPUD010003220.1 coordinate 243,994, forward strand.
TTGATTTACAACGTTAGGGGGAAGTGGTTCAATGTTTGTGTAAGTCATAAAGACTCTTGAAAATTAGGTGGAAAATTGACCAGATTTTTCCAGATATTGTCTGTTGTAGAGTATAGTAGGATAATCAACTGAAATATAGTTTCAATGTGATCCATGAATACCTGACTTCTGGATGGCCACATCACACCCGCTGACTCAAATTTAGTTTGTAGTCCCCTAAACTCACCCCCAGGTCTTTTTCATATCATTTGTTGTTCCCTAAGCTTGTTTCCCCCATTCCACTATTTAGAAGTTAGTTTTCTGACTCCATGTAAGGAGGTCCTAATTTTATTTAATTCAGTCCACATAAAGGTTTTACTAGAGATAAATGTGATGGATAAGATCAGTACATACTCAGATCCTAACTTGGTTTAAGACCTAGAGACCCTTACAATCACATTTTAAGTATTTAGAAATCTCTTGACGTGCTGGGTAATCATTTGGTTATCTTGTGCCTAAGTCTGCTATATTTTTCTCCAAACTCCACAAGTGAGCAGGACACTGAAAACTTAGAGAAGTGGTCTTGAAGATGTCTACAAAAATCACTAAAAGATCTCTGAAAAGACCACTGAAGGCAGCATTAGAGATCTTAGCTGACAAGGCTGGATGTACAGTTTGATTTCTGTGGAGATTCTGGCTTTCCCTACCTTTCAGAAGCCCACAAGAGACAGAAAGGCAGGGATGGCATGCAAGTACATGGCATATACATGGCATGCAGGAAGAAAACTACATGCCCAGAAAAGAGAAGTGGGATCTGATTGTATTATCAATTAGTTGTGTGACTAAGGTTGGGGAACCTAGTTTTCTCACTGAACCTCAGTTTTCTCTATCTGTAAAATGGGGATAGAATGTATTTTCACTCCATTTCACATGAGAATAGGATTTTTGGTACTTTTAGTACTTAAGATTCTTTAGGTACTCATAAGGTATCTGGGTGGCACAGTAGATAAAACACTGGACTTAGAGTAAGGGGGCACCTGAGATCAAACCCAACCTCAGGCACTTACTAGCTGTCTGATCCTGGGCAAGTAATTTAATTGCTTCTGGCCTCAGTTTCCTCATCAGTAAAAATGAGCATAATGATAGCACCTACCTCTCAGGGTTGTTGAAAGGATCAAATGAGCTAATGATTGTAAGGTTCTAAACATAGTACCTGAGACATAGAAAATACTATATAAATAATCGGTATCATAACCATATGATATATCTTAAAATATTATAGAAAATGAGGAGTTTATGCTTTGATTTGGATTCCTCTGTAGGGCCAAGTAGACTTTTGATAAGAAATTCCTATATACACCAAAATATTTATAGCAGTACGTTTAGTGAAAGAAAAGATTTGACAATGAAGCGAATTGGGGTACATGAACTAATGAAATACTACTGCACTGTAAGAAAAGACAAATATGATGAATACAGAGAAGTACTGAAAGTTCTATATGAACTGATGCAGTCAAGTAAACAGAGAAAAAAGTCTATACAAAAAAAGAAACAGAAAAAATTCAAAAATGTATGTGGAAAAATCACAAAGAACAAGAATGACTAAAATGAAGAGATAGGAAAAGATATTTACATTTTATTTGTAGAGGTAGGAAGTGCATGAGTACAACCCATTGTCTATGTTGTCTAACTTTTTTTGACATATCATTCAATTTATTTGATTTCTCTCTCTCTCCCCTATCTCTCCTTCCCTCCCCCTCCCTCTCTTCCTCATTCCTTACCTCCTTCCCTTTAAAAATAGTGTATTATGAGATGACTTCTCTGAGTAGGGCAAGAAGAGGGAGTAAAAAGAGGAAATTTTGCTGGTGTAACTAGACAAAAAAATTAAAAGCCATTAAAAAAGAAAAATGAGTAAATATTATCAATGACATCTTTCTAGGAGAAGCTAGATTATAAATATCAGAATGATATTTATAAAAAACAAAATACTTATTTGTATTTATAGATCACAAAACTACATATTATATATAAAATATGTTTACATATAATAAAACAATATTTATAAAATGCATAATGTAAAATATACTATATTTCAAAAAAAAACCAATTATATTAAAATAAAATAAGTTTATAATGATGGGTTAATAATCCGTGTTCTAGAAAAAATGGGAATCATCCTGATTCTGATTTAAATATATATTTAAGATATTTGAAAGGTTTCCTTCTTATGTTTGGAAGTATTTGTCTCAACCCTCACATTGGTATTAATCACATTTTGTTTTGTTTTTGTTATAGTAATAATCACTCATTATTTCAATGTGTGTTCTCATAAGATTATTTTTATAACCAGAGATCTCAAGCCACTGACACAAAATATCCCCTACTGGCAAATAACCCTGCCTTGCTGTGTAATTTAAGTAACTTCACTGCCCTATCCAAAGGCTAATGCTTGTGATTAGGGCATTCTTACTCACTTTCTTGACAATTCCATAATATTCAACAACAATTTTTCTAAGAGTCACTCTTCAATTTGCACACAAATGCCAACATCCTCCTACACACATATAACATTTATGTACAGGGAGGATAGAGTGGGGTGGGACGGGACAGGGGATATAGAATCAATCTCAAAACATCTTGCTTCCCTCTTGACCACTTTACTCATTGTTTTCATATTTTATATTGAATTCATAATTAGATTAAAAAACCAATCTTGAAATAAAGTGACTGTTGTTGGGTCAAAGAAAAGTTTGCAGGGAGATAGTTTAGAAAAGAAGAAATAAAAGCTTTAAAAAGGGTGAGTATTTCTATCCCAAATTCCCAGAATAATATTTCTATTGATCTCCAGTGAAATTGCATAATTTAATAATTGAATTCAATATCTTTAGTTGCAGAGACCAAGAAAGTATCTGTAGCAAAAATAAAATATGTCCATATCTAGGGAAGGATAGCCAAAACTTGGCTCTAGCATATGAACTTGAACTCTAACAAATGCTGACATCACTAACAGTCTTCAACAGCACAGAAACAAAAGTAAAGATATGACTCAGCAAATATTTTTAGTTTAAATAGGAAGTTACCAAATCCTGGACCAATGGAAACTCAGTGGCATCCTCAACATAGTCTCACAATTCCTCAAAGGCTCAAATAAACCACATCTTTTTTATCCCAAAGTATCTGTATCAAAGTATATTATATTTTATTTCTTGAAAGTAAAATGAATTAACTGCTGAATTCTGGGCCAAAAATAACTCAGTGACATTCTCGAAACAGTCTCACAATTTCTCAAAGGTACAAATAAACCTCATCTATTTTTTTCCTTTGTCTCCCAAAGTATCTATAATAAAGTGCATTATGTTTTATTTACTAATAGCAATCACTGTTTCAGCTCACAAACAAGATTAGTATTCTAAGTCAAAATTCTTATAAAATCATTATGTTAAAATGTATTTATGCTATGGCTATTGCTCCTTCCAATTATTCTACAAAACAATAAGAAAGGCTAAAACTGTTCATGGTTGAATAAAAATTTCTTCCATTAGTAGTTTTAACTAAAATAATTTTTCCACTATTAATAATTTCTTTTATTTTTAAATTGATACATTTTTTGAAATAATTACAAATAAATAAATGATTTCTTCTTTAGCCCCCAGAGTTCTTCTCGTCCTCAAAAGAAACAATTAAGATAAACCATTGTTTATTCACATTAATCTCTTCTGAAAATGCTCCCTTTTTCATCCTCACTGAAACTTTTTTCTTTACAACTTCAGAATTTTATTCTTGGGTGCTTCTCATTCTTCTTTGGCCAATTTTAGCTGTAAACTATTACAATGTGTACAAAAGAAATTATACTATACTCTCTTTTCTCTGACACGTTCAAAATTTTCTTTTCCCCAATTTAGAGTACATAACGCAGTAACAAATTCTTTTCTCTACTTTATCAAGCAACATATTCTAATATGGAAGTAGCCATGTGCCCTGTAGGTTCTGATAACCTTTTCTTAAGTCATTAATAATGTGCTCATGCTAAAATTAGGTCCAGAATATAATCAAGATTGTTATGCTTTCCAAAATATTATCTTCCTCTTTCTGTTCGCTTTCTCAGTATGTAATTGTCACCTAAATAAATGCTCTTTACTTTGTTTGATTCTTCCTTTTTTTATGATTACATTTTTTTAAAAATAAATCCTCACTTGGAATGAATTGCTGTAATTTATATCGAGAGATAGAATAGGACAGTAGAAAATATAATACATTGGTATTCAAGAAAGATACAGGTTCAAACCTCACTTCTTGTATTTACTAGCTATAGAACCACAAGGAAGTAAAAGTTTCTACGCTTCAAGTTCCTCATCTGTAAAATGCGGATATTGAAATGTAAAACTTTTTATCTCAGATGAGATGAAAAAATATGTGGAACAATGAAGACCATAAAATCTTATATAAAAGAATTGTTATCTCACTTTTATCTTTTTTTTTAAATTTGGTTTCTGATAGGTCTGAGTTCTAGTTAGTACTCTATTCATTCTGTTCTGAGGACTATCATGTAGTTGCATAAAATGACAATTTGAAATTGATGCATTATTATTATTGTTGATATTCATTGTAAAATAAAAATACGCAATTAACAAAGGTCAGTCTCAGAAAAGGAAACTCCCTCTATCAATACAAGTTGCCACATTATTAGCAATTTATATAAAAAGATACTTATAACATCAAAAGGTAAAGTAACTGACCTAGAGTTATCTAAGCAGCATGGGACTCACATCTTCTTAATTCTGTGGATTATGTTGGATTGCCTTCAAAACATGGTAGGTACTCAATAAACATTTTTAATGAAAAAAATTCTTCTTTATTTTTTCCTTCAACCACTATTTTTCTCAGTTTTATAAAAGCATCATTCCCCTCCTCTCAGTACAAAATAATGACTGATTTTTTCTCTCAATGTATATAAATAAAATTTAATGCATTTGCTTGAATTCTTTACATTTAAGTATAGATGAAGAGGAAAAAGTCATGTGGGGTTTTGTTGAGACACAGCCAAGAAGTATGCATTAAACAATTTTCATCCCTAATGTTCATAGCAAATGGTATGGGGGAAAAAAACTCATCCAATAGGAGAATAAATAAGAAATGTCTAACCTTTTCATGGATTTTCTGGCCAGGCTCCATCCCTTCCATATGTTCTGACTCTGTAGACCCTTCTCCAGATGCCATTTTCCTTTGAATGTGAGCATTTTGTTCCCGCAAGGCAACAATCTGCAAAAGAGAAGCAGGTATCTTTGAAGAAGTGAGGCGAAGAAATTGTAAAGTTTAAAACAACCAAGGGATTGGCTCAAAAAATTTGATAAAATCTGGAAAATACTATAGTCAAAAATTTAATATTTAGTTCATGCCTATTATACCTTTAAAGATTTTCCTAGCAGAAAATACTATTAATTCATTTTATTTCTAGGACTTACATGTGCATTTCCTACAAAAAACTTCAAAATTTTTCCACAAATCCAAAACATCCTTTTTCCTAAATAAAAAGTTAACATTCTTATATACTACAATGTCCACAATTAGTTAAAGATCTAGATTCTATATTCAGGAATTCTTTACTAAGGAATTAGTTTTATTCCCCCTCCTTTTTTTTTTTGCCTTTCTTCATTGAACAAAATAGACGGGATTATAAATATAAAAACAAAGAGTATTATCTCAACGGTTTCAGGCCTGTAAAATTAAAGTAATAAATTGCATAGAAATTTGATAGAAACCATTTCTGAAGAAGTAATAATCAACACATGGGTCAAAACTATCCTTCTTTGCTAACATAGTATCCTTTGTTTGGATCACATTAGGGCTGTCATTTCATTTTCAAATACTTCTTACATGAGAAATCCCTAGAAAATCTAGAGTACTGATTCTTTTAACATTTCAGTTCACTTTCATGGATTTACATTTTTTGGCACTGAGGTGGCAGGAAGGTACTGGGACAAGATAACTGGATTTAGAATCAGAAGAATGGGGTTTCAATCTTTGATCTTCTCCTTAAAAACCACATGACTCTGGGGAAAATACCCTAACATCTGTCCTCAGTTATCCTATGAATAAAATAACAGGACTAAGTTATATGACTTTTAAAGTTCCGTCTAATTCTAAATTTAGATTCTAATGAAGTTGAAGGAAGCAATCAATTATTTATCTCCATATTGGTACAATTTAGCCTTAATAATGTTAAGGATAAAGTCTATATTTTCAAGATTCATATGAAATATACAATTGCACTTACTATCTAAATGAATATTGAGCTTTTTACAGTCATACCATGCTTTCTGTATCATCTGCTCTTCTTTGGACATTTTAATCACAGTAATATAATTACTAAAATAAGTACAAATATTAAGATGAACTAACTTGATTATTAATGCAATATTTTAAGCATTAATTATTCCATTTTAAAAATCATTTTTATTAGAAAAAGTAGAAAAATATGTAGCAACCTAATTTTGTACACATTAAATGTTAAGTTTTGTTGTTTGTTTGTTTTTTTAATCTGATAATTCGACCAGGTGACAAATGTGCACCTTTGAGCTACCACCATTCAATGTGCTATCATGAAATTAATCCTTATATGCTTATAAATAGAACATTCAGAAAACAGAATTATGGGTGACTCAAAAGGGCAATGAAGAGATGCATATTTGTGGGGAAGATTTTTCCATTAATCTTTCTGTAAAAAATAGATGGCACAAGGGCCACTCAAATGGATCTATGCGCTCATTAGTTTGCACATATCCTCCAATGATGTTGATGACAGTCCAGCTACATTTGCCCATTCTGTGTGATTCAGATAACATCCTCTCTAAATTAAATTAATATACCTGAAGGCCCTCTTCATTTTTGACATTATGAGCATATTAATAGAGAAAATGAGTATATCATTAATCCTTGCTACATGACCAAATTATATTCTTAGGCTAAAAAATTTTACAGCTATAAGAAAAACATTTCAATTCTCTAGACTTCAGTTTCCTCATTTGTAAAAACAAGGGATTATTTAGCCATCTTTAAGATGCATTTCAATGCCACACACCATTGGTTTTCCTAACTATCCCTATCTTCTTCAATTCCAGCCTATTCTTTAAAACTCAACTCAAACATCATATCTTGAGAAGTATTTTTTTGTTCTTCCAAGCTGGTCACGAATCTTTCTCACTTGGGGCATCATGTAGCATTTTGTTTATATCTCTCATTCACTTATCACCTATTAATGAATAATGAATAAATGATAAAGCATTTATTGAGCATGAATATGGGCCAAAAATTGTGTGTACACATCAGTTTTTATAAGTTGTTTATACATATGTTTCATCCCACTATTAGATTAAGCATATATATACATATATGTGTGTATATATATTTGTTATATAATAGATAAAAATATATTATATATAGATTTGGATGACTATTCCATACTTCCATATTTATTTATTTATTTAGATTTTTTTTTGTTTAGATGAAAAAGGCTAATCTTTGCCTCAATTTCTACCTAGCCTTAATCAAATTGAAACCTATTGAAGATTTTAACTTAAAAAGGTCAAGATCTCCTACTGCATCCAGGGTCTTCTCTAGTTATACTGATCTATATCTGGTTGGTGGACCCAGTTGGCTCTGGAGGGGAAAGTGAGGCAGGTGACCTTGCATAACTCTCCCTCATTTAAATCCAATTCACTTGCATGTCATGGTATCACCTTTCTGATGTCATCCAGGACAAACAATATCAACCACCTTTAAAATAGGAAAACAAGGCACTTTGTTCATTTCTTACTTGTTGCTTTTTCCTATAATTACCATTAACAGCCATCTGTTCAATTAAACATTTTAGGCAGGATATTGATAAGACAAAGAATATAAAGAAGAAGTTGACTAGGATTATGAAGGGATTGGAAACCATATTTTATGTGCTTTGAATTAAGAAAATTGAAATGTTTAGATGTAGAGGGGAGGATCTTGGAAATTTTAAGTATCTGAAAGATTGTCCCAAGGAAAAGGGATGACTGGTTTGGCTTAACTATCATCATCATCAGAGGATGAAATTCGGGCTTTATAAAAAAAAAGATCACTAATAATTAAAATTATCCAACAGTTCATTGGGTCTTCCTAAAGAATCCCTAACTCTGGAGTTCTTCAAGCAAAAAATAGATGATTAATTTCTGGGATTGTGCACATGCGGTTTCCTGGTCAGGCAATGATTTCATTATCTGTAATACTTGTTTGATCAATGAAAAAGTTAATCTAGTAATGACAGGATGATTAGTAGGACACTTCTTTGATAACATTTTTTCCTTAGGAAACACATCATCGTGAAAAATAAATGAAATATCCTAATGTATCATCTTGAATTGAAAAATGAGGATTGCTAATAACCTTTTCAAGATCCTAGTTTCAAGCCATATAATTACAAATTTGGAAGAGATTTTTGAGGTTATCTGTAGCAACAGGTACCTGATATAAAAATTCCTTTCACTATATATATCATATCTTCTGTATCAGAGGAATCAAAGATGAAGATCATGACTGAATGCAACCAAACCGGATCAAAATGTTGCTATTGTTCTTTTTATTATTATTATTATTATTATTATTATTACTATTATTACTGGGTCTGAAGTCAGGAAGACCTGAGTTTAAATCAGGTCTCAGACACATACTAGTTATGTGACCCTGCAAGTCTCTTAACCCTATTTGCCTCAGTTTCTTCATCTGTAAAATGAGCTAAGGAAGAAAAGATACTAGAATATCATTTCCAAGAAAACTCCACATGGGGTAATGAAGAGTTAGACATGACTGAAACAACTGAACAACAAAAACAATATCATTTCTATAATGCTTACTACCTACTACTTCTTACAACTACTATGATAAATACTTTATAATTTGTGTTTTACCTTACTTCATTTTTTATTAAATCTTTTTATTTGCAAAACATATGCATGGGTAATTTTTCAACATTGACCCTTGCAAAGCTTTCTGTTACAAATTTTTCCCTCCTTCCCCCCACTCCCTCGCCTAGATGGCAGGATATCCACTACATGTTAATTCTGTTAAAATATATGACAAATCGAATATATGTATACATATTTATACAGTTGTCTTTCTATAAAAGAAAAATCAGATCTACAAGAAAAAAAACCTGAGAAGAAAAACATAATGCAAGCAAACATCAATAGAAAGCATGAAAATGTTATGTTGTGATCCACATTCAGATCATGAACTCTCTGGTTTCAGTGATATGTAACTCACTATTTTAAAGCAGACATTTTTGTAGATCTAATGATTATTATTAATAATAATTTTGTTCAATTCTGTTCAACTTTGTATGACTCTTTGTAGGGTTTTCTTGGTAGAGAAGCTGGAGTGGTTTGCAATTTCTTCCTCCAGCTTATTTTACATGAAACTGAGGCAAACAGGAAACAATAATAATAGCTAACATCTTTATATTGCTTGTATTTACATTGCCAACCACTATACTAAGCACTTTACAATGTGTAAATCATTTATTCCTCACAATAACCCTGGAATGTAGATGTTATTATTTTCCTCATTTTCTATATGGGGAAACTGAAGCAAACAGGAAATAAATGACTTGCTCAGGATTGTACAACGAGTAAGTGTCTGAGGCTGAATTTGAACTCAGGACTTCCTTACTTCAGTCCAGTATTCTCTCCACTATACTACCTACATGCTTCTTGCATCTAGTGAAAAGGTGTCTTGCTGTACTTTCAATTGAATTTGCTGGACATAGTTCTGTTTTGGGGGATCATGTAAAACTAAATCTAACTTTTCTTCCACAGGGCAACATACCTAAATGCTTAATACAAAATACTAATGTAACTATTTAATAGACTTAAAAATACTTACTTCTTAAATACTTTTACAAAATATTTACAGAGAGCTATGATGTCCCCCTAAGTTTAACTTTTTTCAGATTAAACATCAACTTCATAAAATTAACAACACCAAAAGAGCAAAGAAATTTGAAAAGAAAATTAGAAATTTGTTTTTAGGACAGTGTGGTGACCAAATATTAAGATGGGAACAAGATGTACTGATTTTAATCACAGGTCAGTCACTAACTAATTGGGTAACCTTGGGTAAATTATTCAATCTCTTGGAGGTTGAGTTTCTTTATTAAAAAACAAAACAGGAAAAAACAATAATAGCAAGGTGATTTACTTCAGTAAGATACTTTACAATTAGCAAATAATATGACTGTTGACATATTTTTATGTTACAAACTTCTTAATTTTTTTCTGAGAAGAACTGAATTTGTGTGTTATACATAGCATTATGTATTATTTACCTTCTCAGGAAAAAGCTTTCTTATATATTCATAGTATCCTCTTTGTTCACATTCCATATGAACAGAGAAGCTAAGGTGTTTGGGATTAACTAGTTGAATTAAGGAAGAAATGACAATAATTCTCTCTCTGTGTCTCCCTTTCTGCCTAGTATCTGATACTGGGCAATTCATTTAAACTCTGCCTGGATCAGTTTCCTCATTTGTGAAATGGGGATAATAATAGTACCTACCTCATAGGCTTGTTGTGAAAATAAAATAAGATAATATGTGTAAAGTAATCTGTAAATCACTGAAATTGCTATATAATGCTAATTATAATAATTGGCTGTTTCCAATATATATGTATAGTTTATTCTACCCAGTATAATTGATTGATTTTTCTGCTTTAATTTAATATTTTATTCCCCCCTCTCAATTACATGTTTGATTTTTAAATAAATTAGTAGATAACAGGATCATAATTCTAAGTGACCTCAGAAATCATCTGGTCTGATCCTCTCATTTTGAAAATGAAGAAACTGAAACTAAAGTAAGATTTGCTCAAAATCAGTGTCAGAGTTAGGATCTGTTGTCAAATCTAGAGTTCTTTCTTCTATATTACACTAGAACTTCAATAATTGTATGTAGATCTTCTCCCCTTCCTAAAGATAACAGCATTCTTCAGCTCAATTAATTATACAGAATAAAAAAAGCCTAAATCATTAAAAGGTTAAGACCAAAAGTAATGGGGCTTGATGCTGACAGAATATGGAACTAGGGCAGGTGAAAGCCAAGGCTCAGAATCAAAAGCAGAAGCAGAATGATTTCAGAGGATTCTGGGAGGCTCTAGATTAAGGAAGAATCAGGGATCACAAAGTAGGGACCTATGATGTTACATGATCCTTAATGGTGTCAAATACAACACAGTTTAAATACATGAGACACAAGGGGTCAGGATATTCTTCAGGTGTATTATAACCAATACTGTAGTCTTAAGGCTAAGGAAAAGAACAGAGAAACGCAATATCAATATTATCCAGAAATTAATCTCAACAAATAATTTCAATTTTCCATCCTTCCCATCTGCACCCATGGAGTCTTTACTGAGAAGTGAAAACAAGCAGAAAAATGGACTGATTTCATTTTCACCTGCCCTCTTCTCTGCTTCTCCTTACAAGCCTCCTAGAAGTGTTAATGAACAAAAAACTGCAAAGGTGGAGAGGAAATAGAAAAGCATAAGTCAGAGCCTGGAGAATCAGATTCTGAGCAACCAAAGAGTAGCAAGAGTTTCCAAATGCACCTTCAGCTACAAATAGCAAATATAAAAGGCAAAGGAGAAAATAAATTTTCGTTTGATAAGTCAGTTATGCTGGAAAAGAAAAATTGGGGCTACATCTTGATAAAAAGTTAATGTTTCAGTGCAGTTTCTATGACAGTACAGGACAAAGTGCATTCAGTCATCTCTGCTCTCATCATCTTTTTAGTTTTTTAAAATTTTCTCAAGTTAGTATCTTTTAGTATCCATCGGACACTTTTCATCAATCCCACTGTCAGCAGTAGTATGGTGTATCAAATTCTACTCTTTCAAATGTTGAAATGCAGAAATAAAGTGTTACTTATAATAACATTAGAGAATTTTTCCTTTACCACCCAATACACACACACACACACACACACACTCACTCACACCCCTATGCTATCCCCTCCAGCACTCAGACCTTTGTAGACTACTTGTGGGCCTTTTCATTAGATATGATTAACAGGTCATCCAAAGAACTCTTGTTCTGCAGAGGTAAACGTAGGCAAACTCAAAATCAATTATTTTGTGTTAATCTATGAAAGAAAATGACAGATTTTTTTGGAAGAATGTTCCAAATTCTCCCTGAAAAAAGCCAGATCTAGAGTGAAGAAGGCTCTTTTTCATGAGTTCAAATCTGGCCTCCTACATTTACTAGCTGTGTAATCTGGGCAAGTCACTTAATCCTGTTTGTCTCAGTTTCTTCATCTATAAAATGGGCTGAAGAAGGAAATGGCAAACCACTCCAGTATCTTTGCCAGGAAAACCCCAAATGGGATCAGAAAGAGTTGGACATGAAAGCAATGGTTGGACAACAACGCAACAAAAATACATCATTCAAAGAGAAATTCAGGGAAAAATATCAGAGTATATTTGAAAGAAATATTATAGTTGACATGCAAAAAACAAAGCTACTTTCACTTGCCAAGTAACATATAATCTAAACATTGATTCCTGAGGATTAATAATGAACTCTTCACTTCTCTCATAAAGAAGATAGTGAGACTTGAGATGCTAAACATACAGAGGACATTGATTTAGTGTTTGAAAGAACACCAGAGACCCCATAATCCAACCCCTTTATTATACAAACATGGAAACTGAATATCAGGAAGTTTAAGCAAGTTCAAGATCACAAAGGGAGTATCTTAAAAAAATTTAAACTCAGGTTCTCTGATAAGAAACAGTGTTCTGACAGAGACTATGGTGGCTATATAAGTTAATAGGAATTTGTTGCTACAAAAGAGGCTTATATCAGAAAGATGCTGTCAAATGACTGTGGTACAAAAAAAGAAATGCCAATAACACATTAAAACCAACAAATATGCAGCTAGTTAGTAGGAGAACTCATTCCAGAATTCATGTCCTTGAAATTCTAATGCATCCCAGTTCTATTATATCATCCATGTCTTAGATAATATAATTATAATATCATAACATAACATAATATAGTATGTATTATAATATATAATAATATAATATAATAGTTTGGCTTTCTAGCTTGGTGAGTTTAAAGCTAAGCATTGGACAGGTAGTACCTTGGAGCTGGCAGAGAAGTTTGCTACTTTTTTGGAGAGAAAGCTCAAACCAGATAATGTGAAAAAAACCACACAGTGTGAAGTGTACCATTAATTGACCTTTTAATGTTTTCTAATGAGAATATTAAGATTGATCCTGTATCATATAGTTATTGATCTTATTTACAATAGTTATAGGACAAAATCAATTGTCATTATTCTTTGCCTCGCCACTTATTTCAGAGTTCAACTGACATAAAATGGATTGTTTAAAAATCCAGTCCTTGTGTCAAGAAATTTTGCTAACTTTGAGGAATGTATAAAATGGTAAGGGAGTTTTGGTCTGATATCTTTATTCTATCAAACTATGCTTCAAGGAAATACAGTATTGTCCAAAAGTCTGAAATATTATCTCCTATCCGGGCTCAAATGATGAGTACTTTTTAGTCTCATGAAAAAAAAAAGTGAGAAGGGGTCTTTATAATTGTACCCATTACCAAAATTTCCAATAAATCATGTTGTTTCCTTCATCTCAGCTTTGTAAGCAGTCATGTCACCTTTAATTTCTGATGTCATCTGAACTGTTCTATTCTTTCTTCTGTACTCCCCAAAACTTATATAAGAGGGAACTATCTTGATATAAATGGAGGCAAACCACTTACTGACAGATAGCATGCCTCAGCTAATTAACATTATCTTGCTTTGGGATTTGCCTCAGTTTCTGCTTTTGTTAAAATCTAAATGGCATCAATAAAAAGGGGAAAAAATAGTATATTCCTAAGAATGCTTAGAAACTATTTGCTACACTAGAGAAAACGTGGCAAAAGAGTTGAAAATACCAGTGTTAGGGGCAACTAGGTGGTACAGTGGATAGATCACCATCCCTGAAGTCAGGCAGACCTGAGTTCAAATCTGGCCTCAGACACTTAACACTTCCTAGCTGTGTGACCCTGGGCAAGTCACTTAACCTCAATTGCCTCAGCCAAAAAAAAAAAGCAAAAAAAAAAAAAAAAAAACAAAGAAACAAACAAAAAAGAAAATACCAGTGTTATTACTTATCTTGTGATCCTGGTGAAGTCATTGATTATAGAATTATAGTATGAAAACATTGGAAGGAATGTCAAGAATAATCTAGCCTAGGGGCAGCTAGGTGGCGCAGTGGATAGAGCACCAGCCCTGAAGTCAGGAAGACCTGAGTTCAAATCTGGTCTCAGACACTTAACATTCCCTAGCTGTGTGACTCTGGGCAAGTCACTTAACCCCAATTGCCTCAGCCAAAAAAAAAAAAAAGAATAATCTAGCCTAGTCTCTAATTAAAGCACGAATTCCCTTGTCAAAGATAATGTATTAAGCCTATTAAACTAATGCAGATTTAAATTTCTTTTTCAGATTAAAATCATAGTTAATTAGAAAACTAAATAAAAAGTTGGCTCTTTGATTTTAATTAAAAAGGCACTTGTGAGGTCATTAGTAATTGAATTCTTTAGAAGATCATAAAATTTAGCAATAGAAGCTAAGAAATCATTTTTCCAACCTCATTTTTAATTCTTCATGCATTTATTAAGTGCAGGTTGTATGCCAGACACTATACGAAGTACTGAGGACAGAAATAAAGGCAAACAAGACAAAATAAAATAAACAAAAAAAAACAGTTCCTGCTATCAAGGAGCTCAAAAGGAGACATCACAGAGATGAGACATCTTTGGGCAAACAAGAAATAGATGGGATCAATTAAAACTAATCCCTGATGTAAAACACCATGATTAAAGTAGACTGGGAAATGTTTTTGTAGAAGGTGGGAATTTTAACTGAGAAGAAAACCAGAGACTCCATGAACTGGGTATGAAGAAGCAGCACATTGGAGGCTTGGATACAGTCTTTGAAAATTCACAATTGGAGAAAAGAGTGTGGAACAAGTATAATGCTATTGTACAAGGATGAGCAAAAAGGCTAGTGTCACTGCATAATGAATGGACTCTGAGAAAAGGAGGCCAAGGACATAAAGGTAGTTTGATTCCAAACCAGCAGTTTGTAGGATGTCCTGTTAAAAGAACCATGTGCTTCATAAAGAAGGGGAAAGGACCCACATGTGCAAAAATGTTTGTAGCAACTCTTTTTGTGGTAGCAAAGAATTGGAAAAGAAGTAGATGCCCATCAATTGGGGAATTGCTGAACAAGTTGTGGTATATGAAAGTAATGGAATATTATTATTCTATAAAAATGATTTACAAGTTGATTTTAGAAAGGCCTGGAAAGATTTACATGAATTGATGCTGAGCAAAACAAATAAAACCAGGAAAACATTGTACACAGTAACACAAGACTATGTGATGATCAACTATGAAAGACTTAGTTCTTCTCAGCCAAGGTTCAGTGAGCAACATTTATTGCAAAGGGAGCTAAGCGGCTTAGTACATGGAGTGCTGGGTTTGGGTTCAAGAACCAAAGCAATCCCAGTAAACTTTGGATAGAAAACATCATGCACATCCTGAGAGAGAATTATGGAGACTGAATGTAAATCAACACATATTATATTCACTTTTTTCTGCTTTTTTTCTCTCTTGTAGTTTTACTTTTTGTTCTGATTTCTCTTTCACAACACGATTCATAAGGGAATGCATTGTTAAAAAATGAATGTACATGTATAACCAGAAAAAAATACAAAAAACCCCCATGTGATATTGGTAGATAAAATGAAATAAAATACAGGCTTCTCCTACATTTAAATGAGTTTATAATCTTGTTTTCTTGAGTCCATGTTCAGAAAACTATATATTAATACTTTTAATATTTCAAGGACTTATAATATGCATATAAATATTTCTTCCATTTATTTATCTCTAATACCCAGGAGACAGATTTTTGCAGTCAGGTATTGTGACCAAAAGAAAAAAAAAGTGATCACGCCATTGCCAAGCTATTGGTTTTTAGAAAATTCAATTTAACACTTTGGCATGTACACAAAGACTTTTCCTTTCTATCTTCACAAGGTTCATGCTTTCACCATGGTGAAGTATTCTACTAAGAATACAGAATGGATGAAAAATCACTTATTAAGTGCAAACTATGTTTTGAGCACTTTGAGCACACAGAAAAGAATCAGTACTTTCCCTTGAGCAATCTACAATGTAATATTTTTGTTATTTAATCTTTTTAGTCTTGTCTAACTCTTCATGACCCCATCTGGAGTTTTCTTGGCAAAGATACTGGAGAAAGTTATCATTTTTTTCTCCCGCTCATTTTACATATGAGGACATGGAGGCAAACGGAGTTAAATGACTTGCTCAGAGTCACACAGCTAATGAGTATCTGAGAACAGATTTGAACTACGAAAGATGAGTCCTTGTGTTTTCCCCCCTTTTGATCTGGCTTTTCTTGCACACCATGATAAATGTGGAAATATATTTAAAAGAATTGCATATATTTAACCTATATCAGATTGCTTGCTGTCTTGGGGAAGGTAGAGGTAAGGGAGGAAAGGAGGAAAATTTAGAATACAAAACTTTACCAAAAATGTTAAAAACCATCTTTACATCTATTTGGAAAAATAAAATACTATTGGAGAAAAAAAAAGAAAGAATGGTGAGAGAAGCCAGGAGTAAACTAACACACTTTTAAGGAACAACAACAGGATTTGATTTGATTATGATTTCAGAATTGGAAATTAAGCAGTAGGCTGTGGGAATGGGGAGTAACAGGGTGGGGATGGAAAAGAAAGGGGTAGCTTAGTCTGGTGAGAAGTGGATAGGAAATTAACTGAAAAGTTGCTGAAGCTAGATCTATATGTGTGTATATTTATATATATGCATATTCATATATATAATATGTAATACATGCATGTATGTTCACATAATTTATTCTTTTTTCTACAAAATGTTTAAATAGTTTTTATCTAAACCAGTAGCTTTTTAGCACCTAATGTGTTCAAGCACTCTATTAAGGATTGTAGAAAAATACCAAGAATCCCTACACTAATTAATTTACAGGATAATTATGAAACAGTGTTTTTTTTTTAATTATATAGGGAGCTCATCAATGAGGAAATTCCCTCTGGCAATGTTTATCAGCAGTTTCTCTACAAATTAGTCCTGGAAAATGTCTAGAACAGATATATTTATTGATTTTCTCACGATCACAAAGTCAGTATATGTGAGAAATGGGACTCAAATGTATCTATTCCTGGTAGGTCTCTGTCATGCTGTCTCTAGCTTAAGTGGATTTTAAATTTATTTAATTAACTAAAACAAACTTTATATTTCCTAGAATTTTTTTAGTAGCCAATATTTATTCTCCCTATCAGAGAGTTACAACTAATGGGAATATGCTGAATTCTCCAAAAAACAGAAAAAAAGACAAATCCAGTCACATAAAGATGTTAAACATCCTTTATCATGTATGTTCCTTATGCACTTGTCCTATTTTCTTTCTACCTTAAGGTTGTGACCACCTTCCCAAGGGACCTTCTATGTGCAATCAGAAAATAATCTAATGGCCTTCCTTGTTAGTCCTACAGGATTAAAGAAATTTGAATTTTAGATTTTTTGTTTTTGTTGTCCATAGTCAGCTCTATGCTTTACACCTTTTCCAGAGATCCCTTAGTTTATCTTTATGACTAGAATATCCTATCACTAACATTATAGTTATGGCTCCATCTTCTAGTCTAAGGACACAATGGTGATCTGTGAGATTCTTTTTTTGTTTGTTTGTTTGTTTAATTTTATTTGCTAAACATATGTATGGGTAATTCTTCAACATTAACCCTTACATAGCTTTCTGTTACAGATTTTTCCCCTCAACTCCCCACCTCTCCCCTAGATGGCAGGATATCCACTACATGTTAATTATGATAAAATACTTGGCAAAACAAATATACGTACACATATTTCCCAACTTATCATTGTTGTGCAAGAAAAATCATATTTACACAAAAGACATATCAGATAAAGGAAACACAATGTAAGCAAACATCAATCAAGGAGTATGAGAATGTTATGTTGTGGTCACATTTCACATCCCTCTCTCTGGGTGTATATGGCTTTCTTCAGTGAACAATTGGAAGTGGTTTGAAACATTTCATTGTTGGAGGGAGCCATGTCCATCAGAATTGATCATCATATAGTATTGTTGTTGCCGTATATAATGATCTCCTGGTTCTGCTCATTTCACTCAGCATCAGTTCATGTAAGTCTCTCCAGGCCTCTCTGAAATCATCCTGCTGGTTGTTTCTTTCTTTTTTTTTTTTTTTAATTTTTATTTTATTTGCATAACATATGTGTGGGTAATTCTTCAACAATAACCCTTACATAGCTTTCCGTTACAAATTTTTCCCCCCAACTCCCCACCCCTCCCCTAGATGGCAGGATATCCACTACATGTTAATTATGTTAAAATATTGGCAAATCGAATATATGTATACATATTTCCAAACTTATCATTGGTGTGCAAGAAAAATCTTATCTACACAAACGATATATCAGATAAAGGAAACACAATGTAAGCAAACATCAATCAAGGAGTATGAGAATGTTATGTTGTGGTCCACATTTCGCATCCCTCTCCGGGGTGTATATGGCTTTCTTCAGTGAACAATTGGAGGTGGTTTGAAACATATCATTGTTGAAGAGAGCCATGTCCATCAGAATTGATCGTCATATAGTACTGTTGTTGCCGTGTATAATGATCTCCTGGTTCTGCTCATTTCACTCAGCATCAGTTCATGTAAGTCTCTCCAGGCCTCTCTGAAATCATCTTGCTGGTCATTTCTTACAGAACAATAATATTCCATAACATTCATATACCATAATTTATTCAGCCATTCTCCAATTGAAGGGCATCTATTCAATTTCCAGTTTCTAGCCACTACAAAAAGGGCTGCCACAAACATTCTTGCACATGTGGGGCCTTTTCCTTCCTTTATGATTTCTTTGGGATATAAGCCCAATAGAAATGCTGCTGGGTCAAAGGGTATGCACAGTTTGATAACTTTTTGAGCATAGCTCCAAATTGTTCTCCAGAATGGCTGTATCCGTTCACAGCTCCACCAACAATG
>JAJPUD010003221.1:0-30082 GCA_023553655.1 Myrmecobius fasciatus
GATTGGAGAATGGCTTGAATTTTTATAAATATGAGACAATTCTCTATATATTTTAGAGATGAGACCTTTATCAGAATCCTTAAATGTAAAGATGATTTCCCAATTTATTGCTTCCCTCCTAATCTTGACTGAATTGGTTTTGTTTGTACAAAACCTTTATAACTTAATATAGTCAAAGTTATCTATCTGGTTTTCAATTAATCAACAAGCATTTATTAAGGCATCACGTATTTGTTAAGTATCTATTATGTGCCAGGCACTGTGCTAAGCTCTAAGGACACAAAGAAAAACAAAAAATAAAAAAGAACAAATAGTCTCTTCTCTCAAGGATCTAATAGTTCAACAGTGCTTCGTTCATAATAATCACTTAAAAAGTGCTTGTTCTTTCATAATTATTATTCATAATATTATTCTTGTAGCAGCCTAGGGTAGTAGATAGAGCCAGTTATGCTAGTGTCTATATGCCTGGGCAACTACTTGGGTCTAGTCAATTAAATCATGGATAGGTGACTATCTGATAGAAATCATATTAGCATTACTGCTGCTATTAGTGATTACAAACAGGGCTTCAAATTGCAACCCTCTCCTACCATAGAAATTATTATTTTATTTTTAAATTTTTTTAATTTTTAATTTTTAAATTTTTTTATTAATACTTTTTATTTGCAAAACATATGTATGGGTAATTCCTAAACATTAACCCTTACAAAGCTTTCTGTTACAAATTTTTCCCCCCTACTCCCCACCCCTCCCCTAGATGGCAGGATATCTACTACATGATAATTATGTTAGAATACTTAAGAAATCAAATATATATATATGGTTATTGCATCATTTTTTGTGCAGGAGAAATCATATCTACAAGAAAGAAAGGAAATACAATGCAAGCAAACCTCAATAGAGAACATGAAAATGTTATGTTGTGGTCCACATTTCACATCCCTCTCTCTGGGTGTATATGGCTTTCTTCACCGAACAATTGGAACTGGTTTGAAGCATTTCATTGTTGAAGAGTCATGTCCATTAGAACTGATTCTCATATAGTATTGTTGTTGCCGTGAATAATGATCTCTTGGTTCTGCTCACTTCACTGAGCATTAGTTCATGTAAGTCTCTCCAGGCCTCTCTGAAATTGTCCTGCTGGTCGTTTCTTACAGAGCAATAATATTCCATAACATTCATATACCATAATTTATTCAGCCACTCTCCAATTGATGGGCATCCCTTCAGTTTCCAGTTTCTAGCCACTACAAAAAGGGCTGCCACAAACATTCTTGCACAGGTGGGGCCCTTTCCTTCTCTTATTATTTCTTTGGGATATAAGCCCAATAGAAACACGGCATAGTTTGATAACTTTTTGAGCATAGCTCCAAATTGCTCTCCAGAATGGTTGGATCCGTTCACAGCTCCACCAAAAATGCATCAGTGTCCCAGTCTTCCCACATCCCCTCCAACATTTATCTTTATCTTTTCCTGTCATTTTAGCCAATCTGACAGGTGTGTAGTGGTACCTCAGAGTTGTCTTAATTTGCATTTCTCTGATCAATAGTGATTTGGAGCACCTTTTCATATGATTATAAAGTTTTAATTTCCTCATCTGAAAATTGTCTGTTCATATCCTTTGACCATTTATCAATTGGAGAATGGCTTGAATTCTTATAAATATGAGACAATTCTCTATATATCTTAGAGATGAGACCTTTATCAGAATCCTTAAATGTAAAGATGATTTCCCAATTTGATGCTTCCCTCCTAATCTTGTCTGCATTAGTTTTGTTTGTTCAGAAACTTTTTAACTTAATATAATCAAAATTATCTATCTGGTGTTCAATTAAGAGTTCCAGATCTTCTTTGGACATAAATTTATTCCATCTCCACAGGTCTGAGAGGTAAACTATCCTATGTTCCTCTAATTTGGTCATAATATCACTCTTTATATCTAGATCATGAACCCATTTAGATCTTATCTTGGTGTGCGGTGTTAAGTGTGGGTCCAGCCTTAATTTCTTCCACACTACTTTCCAATTTTCCCAGCAGTTTTTGCCTTATAGTGAGTACTTATCCCAAAAGCTGGGGTATTTGGGTTTATCAAACAATAAATTGCTAACATTATTACCTAGCTTGTCCTGATATCCTATCCTATGCCACTGATCAACTGATCTATTTCTCAGCCAGTACCAAATGGTTTTGATGACCGCTGCTTTATAATATAGTTTTAGATCTGGTACAGCAAGGCCACCTTCATCTGTCTTTTTTTCATTAATTCCCTTGAAATTCTTGACTTTTTGTTCTTCCAAATGAACTACTATTTTTTCTAGGTCTGTAAAATAATTTCTTGGGAGTTTGGTATAGCACTAAATAAATAAATTAGTTTGGGTAGTATTGTCATTTTTATTATATTCGCTCGGCCTACCCATGAGCACTTAATGTTTTTCCAATTGGCTAGGTCTGATTTTATTTGTGTGGAAAGTGTTTTGTAGTTTAGTTTGTATAGTTTCTGACATTCTCTTGGCAAATAGATTCCCAAATATTTTATGCTATCATCTGTTATTCTGAATGGAATTTCTCTTTCTATCTCTTGCTGCTGAACTTTGTTAGTAATATATAAGAATGCTGATGATTTATGTGGATTTATTTTGAATCCTGCAACTTTACTAAAGTTGTGAATTGTTTCTAGTAGTTTTTTAGTTGAGTCTTTAGGGTTCTCTAAGTATACCATCATGTCATCTGCAAAGAGTGATAATTTGGTTTCCTCATTACCTACTCTGATTCCTTTTATCTCTTTTTCTTCTCTTATTGCCAAAGCTAACATTTCTAATACAATATTAAATAGTAATGGTGACAGTGGGCAGCCTTGTTTCACTCCTGATCTTATTGGGAATGGTTCTAGTTTGTCTCCATTACATATGATGCTTGCTGATGGTTTTAAGTAGATGCTACTAAGGAAAACCCCATTTATTCCTATACTCTCTAGTGTTTTTAATAGGAATGGGTGTTGGATTTTATCAAATACTTTTTCTGCATCTATTGAGATAATCAGATGGTTTTTGTTAAGTTTGGTTATTGATATAATTGATTATGCTGATAGTTTTCCTGATATTGAACCAGCCCTGCATTGCTGGTATAAATCCTACTTCGTCAAGATGTATTATTCTGGAGATAACTTTCTGTAATCTTGTTGCTAAAATCTTATTTAAAATTTTTGCATCGATATTCATTAGGGAAATGGGTTTATAGTTTTCTTTCTCTGTTTTCACCCTACCTGATTTAGCTATCAGCACCATATCGGTCTCATAGAAGGAATTTGGTAGTATACCTTCTGTCCCTATTTTTTCAAATAGTTTGTATAGTATTGGAATTAATTGTTCTTTGAATGTTTGGTAGAATTCACATGTAAATCCATCTGGCCCTGGAGATCTTTTCTTAGGGAGTTGATTAATAGCTTGTTCTATTTCTTTTTCTAAAGTGGGGCTATTTAAATAATTTATTTCCTCTTCTGTTAACCTGGGCAATCTATATTTTTGTAGATATTTCTCCATTTCATTTATATTATCAAATTTATTGGCATAAAGTTGGGCAAAGAAACTCCTAATTATTACTCTAATTTCCTCTTCATTGGAGGAAAGTTCTCCCTTATCATTTTTGAGACTAACAATTTGATTTTCCTCTTTCCTTTTTCTGATCAAATTAACTAAAGGCCTATCTATTTTTTTGGTTTTTTCATAAAACCAACTCTTAGTTTTATTTATTATACCATAGAAATTATTGACAAAACTCCTCCCTCTGTCTCCAACCTAAAGGTAGTAGAAGCAGAATGTTCTCTTTTTTTTTTTTGCCAACGTAATATTTACTATGGAAAGAGCCTTTATCTAGGATTAGAACAAAAGGAAAAACTGACATATAAAATCTACAGAATAGTCATAAAATTGAACAAAATGATGAGCATCTTTTTATGCTAGGATTTTGAAGATTTTGTAAATCACACAATAATTTATCAAGTGGTACTAGACTCTGTACCCATGACTGAAAACACTGCTAGGAAGCAATACTATACAGATTCTAGGGGGAATTTATTAGTCTTAGAGTGTTGCTTGGGACATTAAGGGATTAAGTGAATTGACTAGGACTAAGTAGACATGGATATTAACCACTACTAATGATATTAGGGGGCAAATATTCTAGATTTCAAAAGAAAATCTTGTCCAGATCAAGCTATAGAGCTAACACATATATAGGGTGACCCCAAAATCTTAGCACAATTCACTAAGGCTTTTGGAATGTCTTGTACAATGTGTCCAAAGTGCTTTTGGATGTGTTTCATTTGATCATAATCTATACCCATAAACCCCTTCAATAATATGGTGGAGCCTATGAACCCCTTCTTAGAATAGTGGTTTTTTTGCCAATATTCATAATCAAAGGAAATGCTAAATTTCAATTAGATATTACAGAAAATTAAAAAGTGTTTCCCCCATTCAAATTCATAAATCTTCAGAAATCTATTGTCTATAAACTCCAGGCTAAAATGTCTTGAGTGTAGAGACATCTTCACAAATGCAAAGGTTACCCAATGAAAGAATGTTGAATAATTGATGAATCACTGAATGAAATAAATAAAATTAAAATCAGGACAAATGGCTTGATATTATAGATATGTATATAGTAATTCAGATGATTCAGCAATATTAACAGGAATAATGATGATGACAAAGGCAAGTCCACCTCTCCTTTCCTGGAGTTGAGAAAAGCAAAGCAACATAATTTTTTCCTTTTTTTTTCTGTCCCTTGCTTAAGAGAATATCAACCAATGCTACTGTTATTAGGTACTGTTATATCCCTGCTCCCTCCTCATCCCCAATCTATGAACAGAGGTCAAAATTTTCCCTATTCCAACTGGAACCATTCCACAATGACTAGCTTTGTCTATGTAACCTTATATTGAGGATTGTATTATATTCTCTGCAAGGTGGTGTCTCAGTTGTTGGGTTTTTTTTTTTTTTTTTTTTTAGCAGTAATCAGCTTTCTTTTCTTTCACTGTGGGCTTTCATCTTGGCAGAAGCAAAGATGCCAAACATTATTTCTTTAGTGTAAGAATTCTGGGATCTTTATTTTGACTTTCCAGAGACAGTTTCTCTGTCTCTGTCTTTCCTCCTCTATCTGTCTGTCTCTCTGTCTCTGTGTCTCTTTTTTCTATCTCCCTCTCTTCTCTCTGTCTCTGTCTCTTTCTCTCTGTCTCTGTCTCTGTCTTTCTCTTAACCCTATCTGATTTTCACCTGTGTTTTAGACAAGCAATCTTGCTAGAAAGCTGAAGTTTTGACAGGGAAGATATTAGCCTATTTGTGTTTTCCAGGGAGTGTTCACTGATAGAGTATCTTTTTTCTAGTTTTGATAGAAAAGCTGGATCCAGGCCATAATTCAGGCAAAAACCTCCCCATGTACATCAATGTGTTTTTATTCTCTACAATCCAAACAGTGATAAGGTAACAGCTTTATACAATAACTTTACAAAGTAATAAACAATGTCCACAAAGTACATGGTCCCAAAGAGGAAAACTACTTTGAAATGGGTATTGGTTAAAATATTTGTCATTTAATCATGTGTATAATGCTTAATATCCTATCACATATGACACACATTAGTCTATCACCAAATATAAGAATAGTAGGAAATTATATGATTCAGCTATATATTCTAGACCCGGCTAGCACTCATATATTTGTTGTCTTTGCTGGCCATGCAGATTATGTCAAAGCCTGACACAAAAATGGAACAAAGTCAAAGCCTCAACCTGGAAGAGGATTTTGAAGGACAAGCCACACACACAGGTAAAAAAACATACTAAGCAAAAAATTCCCTTATTTAGGTAAAAACAAATATGAAACCCTCCATTAAGTTGTCTTCCTAGAATTGGGATTTCTTTATTTTTTCCCCTAGATTTCATAGATCTTATAACAGTTTCATTTTCTACTCCCATGTCCTCTTATAATTTACCCTTGCAGTTACCTAATAATACTTCTACAAATACAAATTAAGCACCTACTATTGGAAGAACACTGTACTAGTCCTGAGAATGATAAAAAAAATATTTCCTTATTTAGTATTTTATTTTTCCCTAGTTATATGCAAAACAATTTTTAACACGTTTTAAAACTTTGAATTCCAGATTCTTTCCCTTCCTCCCTCCCCACAACCTCTTATTGAGAAGGTACATATGAAATCAAAACATTTCCATAAAAATCATGTTGGGAAAGAAAATATAGGCCAACCCCCCCAAAAAAAAAACTTCAAGAAAAATAAAGTTTAAAAAAGGATGCTTCAGTCTGTATTCAGAAACAATCATTCTTTTTCTGGATATGGATGGCATTCTTCATTATAAGTCCTTCAGAGTTGTCCTGAATTATTGCATTGTTGAGAATAATTATGTCATTCACAGATGCTATTACTTTGTACTTAGTATATTTCACTTTACATCAGCTTGTGGAAGTCTTCCAGGTTTTTCTGAGAACATCTTGCTTATTTTTTCTCACAGCACAATAGTATTCCAGTTGATAAAAAAAAATTAACCAAAATATAACATTTATTCTCAAGAAGCATACCAGAGGGATGATACCAAAATAAGTGCATAAAATTAACACAAACAAAAGAAAGATAGGAAAAAATGCTATTTGAGGTCAGAGAGGGAAGATATTTCCTGATTTACAGATGAGAGATTTTTTGAAACATAATATTTATATTGACTTAAAGTTTAAATATGGGTTCAATAGACAAAGAAGGGGAGAGAATACAATACTAGCAATTCCTATAATTCTAATCTGACCATTATATAAGAATGATTTTTAAATGTTCTTTTATTGATAATGTATGTAACTCAAATATTCATAATGCAAAGACTTTTGAATGATTCTGTGCCAAAACCTATGTAACAGGAGGGCGTTTTTATTATCAGGACAATCAGAGCC
Organism: Myrmecobius fasciatus; assembly: GCA_023553655.1. Lineage (NCBI taxonomy): Eukaryota > Metazoa > Chordata > Mammalia > Dasyuromorphia > Myrmecobiidae > Myrmecobius > Myrmecobius fasciatus. Next base: position 6,961 of record JAJPUD010003221.1, read on the forward strand.
ACCCAGCCCAAGCAAGTCACTGGTTTCACCAACAGGAGAAAACAAGTCTATTTCTATGACAACATATATAAACTTCAGAAGTGTAAGCTGCCCTTCTGATAGTCTAAAGAGCAAATGACCAATTTCCTTTATTCCAGGTCCCAAAGGAGTTATCAATGATTGGAGAAAATTTAAGTTAGAAAGTGAAGATAGTGATTCCATCCCACCTAGCAAGAAGGAAATCCTCAGACAAATGTCTTCTCCTCAGTATCGAGATGATAAAAACACAAAACAAAAATTCAGCAGAAAGGTAGGAAGAAGAGATGATGTTATTTTTGCAAGAAAAGGTAAGTGCAAATTATATAAATGAGTTGGATCGAATTCAACCCCGCAATGAATGGACTCTGGGATTTTAAAAACCTTTATGACACCCAATTATGATAGTTTGAATTTTCTACTTCAAACACCGTTTAGTAGTTTTGATGTCTTAAAGATATTATCCTGAGCAAATACACAATGTCTTTAGCTATGTATTTGGACCTCTTGAAACAATTAAGATTAGCAAAAAGAAGACATGATTTAGGGGTTGAAAAGCTTCATTTCAGGTTCATGTTCTCTCCTGACTTAGACACTATGACTTTGATGAAGTATCTTTCTCTCTTTAATTTTCCTGTCTGTAAAAGAAGAATAAAAACACCTTCTCTTTCTCCTTAACAAAGTTGTGACCTTAAAAAGTGAAAAGTGATATGTAAAAGATTTGGATTCTGCAAAATGGAAGTCCCTTGGGGGCAAGGACTGTTTTGATTTTGTACTTGTATTCACAAACACTAGCCCCATGCTTTACATGAAGTAGGGGCTCTCTAAATGTTTGATAAAATGGATTAGATTGGGTGGGATTTTTTTAAGACCAATGCATGAAACTTTGGAAAATTGCTTCAATAGAAAAATAAAGGGTAGGAAATGGAAGCACAGGTCAGATGCCAGCACTCAATTTAAATCTGGAAGGTCATCATTTTACCTTATCTCCTTATATGATAGAAAAAGAAACTGAGGCACAAAGAGATTAAATGATTTGCCCAAGCTCACACAGCTAGCAAGCAGCACAAGCCTGGATTTGAAATCCATATTTATTACAGTACAAGGTGAGAAGGGAGCATGGGATCTGGAATATCAGTAACTGAATTTGAACCTGGGCTCTGCCACTATGTAATTTTAAGTAAGTAACATCTCTTTCTATGGCCTCAGTTTTTTCATTTGTAAAATGAGGGGCTTAGATAAAATGACCTTAAGACCTCTTCAAATTCTAGAGGACCATGATTCCAAATGCTTTACTTTGTGCTAAGCACTGGAGAAAGAAGAACAAAAACAAACAAACAAAAATTAGTTATTTTCTTCAGAAGCACCTGAGATGGTTCAATGAATAAGAGGGCTAGGTCTGGAGTCAGTTCAAATCTAGCCACACAAGCTAGCTATGTGACCTCAGACAACTCATTTAACATTTCTCTGTCTCACTTTCTTCAATTATAAAATGGGGATAAGATGACTAGCCCCCAATTACTGTGAAGATCAAAGGAGATATTTATGAAGTGCTTAGAACGGCCTGGCACACAGTAGGTGCTTAATAAATACTTCTTTCCTCCCTTCCTCCCTCCACTCCTTCTGCCCTTTCTTCCTTTACTCATTCTCTTTTCCTTCCTTCCTTCCCTTTTATTCCCTCCCTCCTTTCCTTCTTTTTTTTTCCCTTCCTTTCCTTCCTCACTCCCTCCCTTACTTCCTTCTTTCCCCAAAGTTTCCCATTCTAATGGATCCAGTCCATTGTACTACCATGAATATTTTATTGCATCTTCATCATTGCACAAATGGGAAAACAGAGACAACAAAATAAATTCAAAATCAATTGCCCTTGCCACTACTATGCCATACCTTAGTCAATCAATCAATCAACAAGTGGTTATAATGTGCCAGTGCCATGATAGATACTGGGAATATAAATTAAAAAAAAAAAAAGGAAACAATCCCTATGTATAAGAAACATGTGTCTGTATGTGTGTGTATAGAGACACTCATATATGTATATATATTACATACACCTGTATGTAATAGGATTTCATACAATAAGGTGGTTAGAAAGGGAAGGCACTAGCAATTAGAGGAATCAAGAAAGGCTTAATGTACAATGTGGTGCTTCAGCTACAACTAAAAGCAAAAAATCCTTCCTTGAGACAGAGATGAATAGAAAGCAAATTCCATATGGACCAGGCCAAAGATACAGAAATAAGAGATAGTGTTATTCATGAGGGACAGTTTGGCTGGCTTTGTGGCAGTGAGAGTAATACTGATGAGCCTGGAAAGATTGGTTGAGGCCAGATTGTGAAAGTTTTTAAAAGCTAAACCAAGGAATTTATATTTTATCCTAGAGAAAAGTCATTTGTGTTGACCGAGTAGGGGAGTGACATGGTCAGATATAGGTTTGTTTGTTTTCACAGATGAGTGTGCAAGAATATGAACTTATCCACCAGGACAAAGAGGATGAGAAATGTCTCCGTAAATACCGCAAACGATGCATGCAAGACATGCACCAGAAGCTAAGCTTTGGACCCAGGTATGGGTTTGTAATTGAACTGGAGAGTGGTGAGCAGTTCTTGGAAGCCATTGAGAAGGAACAGAAAATAACTACCGTCATTGTTCACATCTATGAGGATGGTATCAAGGGCTGTGAGGCCCTGAACAACAGTTTAAATTGCCTTGCTGTAGAATACTCAATGGTAAAATTTTGTAAAATCAAAGCTTCTAATACAGGTGCTGGGGACCGCTTCTCCTCAGATGTGCTCCCAACATTGCTGGTCTACAAAGGTGGGGAGCTTATCAGTAATTTCATTAGTGTCACTGAGCAGTTTGCTGAAGATTTTTTTGCTGTGGATATTGAGTGCTTTCTTAATGAGTATGGGTTACTTCCTGAAAGGGAAATTCATGCACTGGAGCAGGCCACCATGGAAGATGAAGATATTGAATAATTTGAGGTATAATATTTCAATATCTCAAATTTCTCCTATTTGAATTACAAAGTGATTTCTTTTTCTTTTTTTAAAATTTTTTTTTAGAAAAAAATCTGTAAATGGTAATTCCTACTGTAACATGTTTTTACCTAACACAATAAGTAAATTCCTGGATTATGTGGATTTCTTAGCTTTGAACATGTCAGATTTAATTTAAAGTCAATAATATTACCCCTTTACTGTATGTGTTAGAACATAGATTCAGAAATGTTATAGACAGATTAAAAGAGAACTAATGATATCTTGACATTTTGGACAGAATCTTATTTTCCTTTTCTGAATTAAAAAGAAAAGTCTCAGGTCATTTCTCCTTTGGTTCTGTCCTCAGGATTATTGTTTGAGAACTAACTATATTGTGATTATGTAATACTAATAAAGCTCCAAGAGTAATTTTTGTTTTCTTTGTGAAATCTACTCCTTCTCACTTATTACATTTTGCAAGATCCTGGGGAAAAAAATGAGAAGTTCCCCAAATGTGATTCAAAATGTATGTTATATGTCAAGAAAAAAACAACTTACTCATAGTACAACTGATTCTTCTAATCTTTACTGCCTCTCCAAAATATGTACTTTATATACCTTCCATATTTATTTTGTTTACAGGTTGTGTTCTTCCCCACTTCCAGTAGACTATTAGTTCCTTAAAAGCAAGAGCTGTTTTACTCCTTGTATTATTAGTATTGAGCCTAGTGTCTAGCACATGATAGTTGATTAAAAATGTTAACTGAATGAAAAGTTGAGAAGACAAAGGGTACCCCTGAGCTAAACTCCTTGGTCTGTAAAAATGAGGATAATAAAACTAGTAATACCTACATGCTTATAGGATTATAGATTTAGAGCCAAAAGGGACCTCCAGAGGAAATGGTACATATACCTCCCACCCCCTCACCCTTGATTTTATAGTTGGAAAATGAAAAACAGAAGAACTATGACACCCAGGATCACAAAACATCCAGGTTTTGAGGCAGAATATGAATCCAGGTTTTCACTCAAAGTTGAGGTCTTTATTCAGTATGTTATGCTGCCTTAGGAGATTACTGGAAAGATCAAATGATAATGTACAATAAAGTGCTATGTGAATTTCAGCAACAACAAAAATGCTAAGTTTATCTGTATTTTTAATGTAACCAGTCAAAACTGCTAGTGGCTCCAAGGACACACTAGGCACTTCCCCCTCTGTCTCAAGGTCCCTTAAGCTCTGTATCCATTCACAGGGCTTGGTTAATTTAGGGGTCCCTCTTTTTAAGGGCCAGGCTCCTTTCTTCCAATTCTTTGTTTCTTTATACACCCTCCTCAGAGTCCAAAGGAAAATCACTTGAAATTTAGATTTCAGCATGTAAGAGCTAATCCTAAAAAAAAAAAAAAAAAAGGAATAGGGGCAGCTAGGTGGCGCAGTGGATAGAGTACCAGCCCTGAAGTCAGGAGGACCTGAGTTCAAATCTGGTCTCAGACACTTAACATTCTCTAGCTGTGTGACCCTGGACAAGTCATTTAACCTCAATTGCCTCAGCAAAAAGCAAAAAAAAAAAAATCACATATAGGACAACTATTTATTGCCTTCACACACACTCAAAAAATGCCAAGTCCAAGGGCTCACAGATGAACATTGACAAAAAATTAAACAATTAAGAAGGAATTTAGAGGTAAGTATTTAAAACATCAAAACATGAACTAGTTTATGAGACTGCTGAATTAATGTTTCACTGTCACTTTGGCTCTTCACTATCCAAACATTTTCTTCCAGGTCCATGTCTTCTGGCAAGTCAGGGTAAGATCTTGTCAGTGGTTATCTCCAGAAATCATCTAGGTAGCTACAGAAGATCCTTTCAAAGTAGTCAACCCCACCTCGGGAATCCCGGAGCAATTAGCTTCAAAGCAGACACATCTTTCAGTTAGCAATGTTATGTTCAGGGAAAGAAGCACATAGCAGAGTAGGCAACTGGAGCCCATATTCATATTTATATTCATCTAGCGAGAACCTTTGCTCCAGTTGTTAGTGAAAGCAATGCCCAACTCTTCCTTCCCTATCCAAAAGGAGATGCCAGAGAGAAAGTTATTTGCTAGGGGAACTGGAGATAAAGAACCACCAAAAGATAAAATCATTCCTTTTAAAGTCTATTGAACAAGTGGTTCCTCACTCAGTACTCAGTCCTATCTTTACTGATGCCATTCCCTGCCCTGCTGCCATCATGGAAGTCAATGATTTTCATGTCATCCCAAAGTGCTGAGGTTTTTTTTTTTGTTTGTTTGTTTTTTAAAACACTAAACTGCTTATGTTCCAATAAATTGCTAGAGGAGTTCAATAAATGCTTTGTGGAATACTGAAACACCAGGGAGGGACTTCCCCTAGTTACACCCATTACACATTTTTTGTCCATATTTTGTTTGAACCTGTGATGTTATTAGCATAGGGAACTCCCCAAGAATTTCCTCAGTCACTCATAGTCTTAAAAAGAGTTGCCTGGAGCAGTGGTTGAGAGGATTCTTATTACTTGTTATTAGTGAAGTTTACCTGCTCTCTGTACCAGATAAAATGCACAGTGTAGGCTAGTGGGTTTTGTTTTTGTTTTTTGCAATAGATCTATGCGCTTTATTGTGTTCTACTCTACACTTACCTCTGCTACTTCAAGAAAATTAATTCTATAACCTACCTATCGTTTACCTTCCCCCTTTCTCCTCCCCAGAAAGCATCTATCTCCAATATTGCTCAATTCAAATGAAAACATTTTTTTAAAGTTTCAATTATATGGGAGCACTACAATAAGTCCTGGAGATCCAACAATGGAAAGCAACATAGTTCCTTCCCTCAACAAGCTTACAATTTAATTAAAGGATATAACAGGCACAAAAATAAGTTGATATAAGGTAGAAAATGATGAGCCAAAGAGAGATCCCATGAAATGCTCTAAATAGATTTGAGGGGACCAAGTCTACTCTTTATAGTACACTGCTACAAAACAAAGATCAACATTACAATAATATTTTTAAAAATTTAGATGATTATATCTGCAATTTGAAGTTTAAACAAATAGTCATAAAGTCATTATATACAAAAATATGAACTCAATCACTTGTTAGGAATATAACTAGTACAACACAGAAGAAAGAACTGTGAGCTTCCTCCCATTTAAGCTATTCTCACCTTCTTAAGAGAGAAGAAAGAAAAATAAGATTTGTGTTGTAAAGGCAAAGAGCTAGAGATTCAGACTACAGTTGAAATAAAGGGAAGGATTTTAGTTAAACTCTTAACAAGCAAGACTAAGATAAGAGTTCCAAGTCTCTGCCTGCCCCATGTTTTCCTAGAACTTGCACATATATCTGACAGGGCTTCAAATGTTGGAATCAGTGTTGACAGCTCTTACGCCAAAAAGAGGAAGAAAAGAGAGAAGGGGAAAACCATATTCTCTCCCTATTTTCTAATCTCACCCTACCTTTTAAAATCCCTCTGATTTTAATAAGAACTTATTTACCCTTTTCCCTCACTCAGTAAATCTTTCACCCTGACCACTTTCAGAAAGAACATTATATAAACTTTAGAATTCTGCCCTCCCCAATTTATTCCATTAACATTTTTGGTTTTGTTCCTTTTTCCCTGAGCTAAGACATCAGATCACCATATACATAAGATTGCAACATTTGTCAATGTCTGAAACTTCTTAGATGGCATTAGATAAGAATAAGGAAGCTATCAACAAAATTCATTGAATCTGTATCATGTGCCAAGTTAAGAGGGATACACTTTACCTGCTTGCTAGGAGCTTCCATTTTTATGAGCAAATACAGCATACATAGGGAGTGAAGGATGAGGAAGACACTTTTGGTCTAAATAGACATTGAACTTCTTAGGGCAAGCAGATTGTCACAGTTTATCCAGCAGTCAGTGTAATGGGTGGTGTTGGTTTAATTATTGTTTCCAGACCAGTAAATGGCTGCATGAGATGTAAAGAAACAGTCAGTCAATAAACATTTATTAAGTACTTCTAAAGAGGTAGGCACCAAACTAAGCATTACAGATATAAATATAAAAAGAAATACAGTACCTGCCCTCAAGGAGCTTACTTTCCTCAAGTCTAATTGAGGAAAACGATACACAAAAAGAAGCTAAGAAAACATTTCTATATTCATTATGCTGCCAAAAAAAAAAAAAATCGGATCAAAAGGGAAAAAAGAAAACACAAGAAAAAAAAAGCAAATAACAACAACAACAACAAAAGATGAAAATACTCTTGCTTTGATCCAGATTCAGTTTCCATACTTCTCTGGATACGGATGGTTCCTTCCATCACAAGTCTATTTGCATTGCCTTTTACCACCACGTTATTGAAAGAAGCCAAGTCCATTACAGTTAATCTTCACATAGCTGATCTTCACATAATCTTGTCGTTGCTTGTGTTCAATGTTCTCTTGGTTCTAATCATTTCATTTAGCATCAGCTCAAGTCTTTCCAGAATTTTCTGAAATTTTTCATAATTTTTCATCATTTCTCATATAACAATTACAATTACATTCCATAACATTCATATACCATAACTTATTCAGTCACTCCCCAATTGATGGACATCTACTCAATTTCTAATTTCTTGCCACAACAAATAGGGCTGCTACAAACATTTTTGCATGTTTGAGTCTTTTTTCCTTTTTTATGATCTTTTTGGGATAAAGGCTCATTAAAGACACTGCTGGATCAAAGGGTATACAGTTTTATGGCCCTTTGGACATAGTTCCAAATTGCTCTCCAGAATGGTTGGATCAATTTACAACTCCACCAACAATGTGGTGTCCCAATTTCCTCATATCCTCTCCAACATTCATCATCTTTTCCAGTTACCTTAGCCAATCTCGTGTGAGGTAGTACCACAAAGTTTTTTTTAACTTACATTTCTCTAATCAACAGCTACTTAGAACATTTTTATATGACTATAGATGGCTTTAATTTCTTCATCTGAAGTGTTTGTTCATGTCCTTTGATCATTTATCAACTGGGAAAGAGAGATAGGTATGAAGGTCATTGAAAGTCTCTGAAAATGAGAGAATTTTATATTTGATCCTGAAAGTGACATACATTTAATGAGAAAAACGCCAAGTGAAGTAGTATAGAGAAAGAAGAGAAGGTAGTTCCAGATAAAGCCCAGAGTTCTTATTAACAACAAAAATGATAATAAAAATAAACAGCAGGATTTGAGATATTCATAGTCCTACCTCTAATTGCAGGAGGAAGCTAATCTTTGGCTTGGCCCTAGTTCTAAACAAGTGGAAAAAAATTTAAATAAAAAGAAAAGTCATATGAACACATCAGTGAAATATTATACTTGAAGAGCAGTAATAAGAACTTAATTATGTTTGACTACATTATCAGAATTAATGATTACAATTTTGCAGCACAGTAACAGAATGCAGAGTACAAGGAAGGACAAAAAGCAAGAAAAGTATCTTTTTGCAGGAAGGTAGGATATGAGGGGGTGAGGGTGGAGAACAGAAGGAGGGGAAGGTCAATATTAATAAACCTAGAGTTTAGAAAGGTTTTTGAATGAGTTTTTGTCTTGCAATTAGAAATAACCCATCATTAATCTAAAAGACAGACGAAACAAGCTTAAGCAAGATTACTCCAAGCAATGTCTTTAACCCATAATTGTCAAAACAAAAGTAACTAGGTGGCACCAATACTCAGTCCTTATGATGATAGCAACCACATTCAAAATAAGCAGCTGGTGACTCATGGAAACCAGAGTGAAGCTTTGATCCCAATACTCAGCAGGAAGAACTGAACAAAAGGCAGGATTTGACTCAAATATTTTAAGTCTAATGCTTGCAAAAATCCTGGATAACAAAACCAGTTCATTTAAACATTTATTCTGCAATGTTCATGGTGGGAAAATATTTTTGCCTCAAAGAAATAACATTTTAAATTGAGAACAGATTATGGTCTTTGGCCTCAGTTTTCCCTCTGTAAACTGAAGAGTTTGTCTAGATTGTCCAAAGCCTTGTCTAGCTCTACCATTCTGTGATCTCTGTGATATCCCTGACATATGCAAAAATGCACTGACTTTGTAACTTATCTTCTTAAAGAAAGCAATGGTAGGTTAAGTGGCTTGTCCAAGATTACATAGGCAGTATGTGTCAGAAGTATTATCTGAGGAAAAAGAATGGCTGTCCATCAACTGGGGAATGACTGGACAAGTTGTGGTATATGAAGGTAATGAAATAATATAGTTCTGTAAAAAATGATGAAGAAGCTCACTTTAGAAAGGCCTGCAAAGATTTACATGAACTGATGCTGAGTGACACAAGCAAAACCGGAATACACTGTACACAATAACAGCAAGCATATGCCATGATCATCTATGATAGATCTGGTTCTTCTCAGTGGTTCAGAAATCCAAAGCAATCCCAATAGACATTGGACAGAAAATGCCATCTACATCCAGAAAAAAGAACTAAGAAGAATGGATGTAAATCAACACATTATGTTTACTTTTTTTCTGTATTTTTTTTCTCTCCCATGGTTTTTCTCTTTTGCTCTGATTTTTCTCTCCCAACATGATTCATAAAACAATATGTATTAAAAATTATTATTTTTTTTTAAAAAGTATTACTTGAACTCAGGTCTTGAGGATTCTAGAGCTATTATCTATATTCACTATTTTTACATTATATTTCTATATTATAGAGGCTAGTGTCAAAATGAGATCTACAAGAAGATGAGTAAAGACATATAAAGTATACTTATTAGAAATTGTGAAAAAATAGCAATGGGACTTTATGATTTTTAATTAAGTGATATATAATAAGAATGTCTTAATGATTTAAAATATATTAAAGAGAAGTTCATGTTAAAAATAATCATTTTTCTCTCCTAAGACTTGGGGTTCAATTCCATTCATTGTAATTTCTTATTTCTAATTAACACATGAGTTTCAAAATTCAATTCAATAAATTTTTATTATGTGCCTGCTAGACCTAACTGGGTCTAAAGGGCTCAGGCAGAAGGAAGTAAGGAGAATCCTTATCATTAATCTTTCTAATTCATTTTTCCTCTTCTCCCCCCCCTTTACTTGAAGATGAACCCTCTCTCTTTTGATGGAAACCTCTCACTTCCAATACTTAGGTCCATTGTCTTCTGGGCCTCTCCAGATCATCGTCACTACCACATCTTCCCAGGGTATTAGTACTTGAATGAGCAAGAATCCATCAATTACAAACCTTCTGGCAAAATAGGGTTCCATCAGACTTTACCATATATCATATGGATATGCCCTCCAAATCCCTGTGCAACTCGTTGATAAAGGCCCTCTGAAGCTTGCCATCTTTCCATCAGCTGAATCTTTCTATAATGTCATCTCCCCTAATTAGAATGTGAGTTCCTGGAGAGCAGGAACTCTTCTTTACTGCCATTTCCACTGATAATGTCATATTAGTTTCTGATGTTGAGCCATTTGGCAGTGCCAAGGATTCTAGAGATAAGAACATTCCTCTTTGAGTAATTAGTAAGTGCAACTAGGGTATCTGCAAGAACAGCTTAGAGATTGTACCACTACATGGGTTGTTTCCCAAGATTATGGCCAAAGACACAAAGGCACACTGCCGTCCAAGGTTCTTGAGAGGAGATGGTGGTCAAGGTGATCATGGTGACTTGTTGGGCATTTGCTGCTTCCTGTGTCTTCCTCAGAGGGACTTTCCTGCTCCAGCTGGGATATATGGCAACTAGTTGGCAACTGATGGGGAAGACTGGCCCCTTTTCCACAAAAGTTGCATCCCCGGATAATAAATGAGAAGCAAGAATGTCAGTATGAGGGGTGGTGCCCCTCCCAAGGCTCTTGTGCTACTGGCTACTCTGCCATTTAACTCTGGTTTCCTAAACCAGAGGTTATACTGGGCTTAGGCACAGAATTACTTACCTAAAGTTGGCAACTTTGTAGCCTTGAGTTAGAAAACTTCTGAGACAGTTTCAGATACAAAAAGGGTAGGAACATGAATTACTTTGTCAAATCCAATAATGTTTTCTCAGTCTTTATCGTGTTTGACTCCTCTGCCACATTTCATATTGGTGCCTTTTCTGGGAAAAAGTCTCTTAGCCTTTATACTATTTTGATTCTACTATGTCTTTGACTATCCATTTGACTATCCTAAATCTAAAAACACCAAAGTTTCCACAAGAGTAATGGACTCTTCATTTGAGAAATGGAGTAAAATCTCAATTTAAACTAAGAGAACGATCTCAACCAAGGGAGGGCCATTCTCAGCAGTCTTTGGGGTACAAGCTGTGAAGGTCAAGAGATGTGGTAGGGCCAGCTTCTCACATAAGTTCCAAAGCTCCAGTTTGCAATTTAAAAGTTCTCACCTTAATATGCTTGTGACCTCTTTTCCCTCTATCTGAAATAAGTCTCTTAGAGCAAGCATTCATTACCATGTTCAGTATTTTTTCAGGCAACCAAAGTTGCCTCTCCCTTCAAACATAACATGCAGTACAAATATTTCAGAGAAACACTGAAGGTGGGCATATATTATTAAGATACATAAGTGTCTATCCCTTTTATGATGCTTTAAGGTTTATAAAACACTTTACAAATATCTCATTTATACACAGCACATTAGGGGGTGTGAAAGCATAAAGAAGCAGGGTGGCAAAGCAGATGGAGGAGTAAATCAGGAGCTCCTGGGTTCAAGTGTCACTTCATAGAGTGAAGGGGTGAATACTGAATAATAAAACTTTTAGGCCCAGCTTTCTGAGGAAAGATAGAACTGCAACTAAAAAGTTCACCATAGATATTACTTTCTATAACTCTGGTTCCTGCCTAAGTATCCTATTAACTAATCCCTCAAAGTCAACATTTTATCTTCTGTTTCCAAACTTTTGCAAGGTTGGCACCCATACCTGGCATAATTTCTCCCTCCTCACTTGTGCTTCTTAGGATCCTTAATTTCTTAGAATTTCAGCTCAAATGCTAACTCCCATGCAAAGGCTTTCCAGATTCCCCTAGTTGTTACTACTCTCTCCCTTCTCAAATTATATTTACTTACTATGTAGATACTACAGGCAGTTTTTGGTATCTTTGTATTCTTGAAGTCTATTATATCAAGTGCTTTCAGGTTGTTGAATTATTGAATTGAGACGTCATTCCTGGCATTAAGAGGGGAATGCATGGATGTGTGGGAAACAGACACTAGAATAGCAAGTTCCAAGAACAACTAGTACAGTCTTGCTACACATGTGTACATGAAGAGTAACATGAAATAAAACTGTGGAAAGATAGGTTGCAGAGAGATCATGGAGGTCTTTAAATATCAAGGTTTTGGTATTTTAACCAAGAGGCAATAGGCAGTCACTTTGGTTTCTGATTGAGGAAAAGACAAGGTTAGAACTGTGTAATAGGAAGATTAATTTGATATTAGAATGTGTATTGGAATAAAGTTGGGCAACAGATTGGAAGGTTATTATAATTCAGGCAAGGTGCTAAAGCAAAATAATGGCTTAATGAGTAGAGAAATGAAAACAAATGCAAGAGATAAATATGGAACTGATAATATTTGGTATTTGACTGAAGGTGGTGACAGAGAAAGAAATCATAGATGCCTCTGATGTTTCAAGCCTGGGCAAATGGGAATACAGTAGTATAAGCAAAAACAATAGGGAAGTTAACAGCAGGTTTTAGGAGGAAGGTGAGTACAGTTTGGGGCACATTATAGAATTTGAAGAGCTAAAAGAAATGGTAAAACAAATGGGACTTAAAATAGGGGTTGAGGGTGGAAAGATATTATGCTTTTACCCTGTTATTTCTATAGATAATTAACATAATTTTCTTAGCACCAAGTTCAAAGAATAACATTTTTTCCCTTTAAAATTTATTTTTGAAATTAAACTATTCTCTTGAAGTAGCCTAAAGACTTTAAACACATGTGAGAAAAGGAAAAAATGCAAGTTTTATTAATGTAAAATCATGAACAAAATTGGAAGGGACCATAGAAATTTATTTAATTTAAGCTCTACTCAATTTTTAAAAATCCATCTTTAACAAACCAACATGAGGTCACATGCATTAAGGCCATCATTGATGTACAAAACACTATTCCCTGAGTAGTCCACTATACTTTTGTACAACTCCAAATATTGTTTCAGTAGTGCCTCTTTGTACCCCATGTGGGGTTTTCTTGGCAAAGATACTAGAGTAGGATACCGTTTTCTTCTCTAACTCATTTTACAGTTGAGCAAACTGAGGCAAACAAAGCTAAGTGACTTGCCCAGGGTCACACAGCTACTAAATGCTTGAGGCTACATTCCTGACTCCAAGCCTGGCATTCTATCCTGTATTACAATTTATTTTGAATAGAAATCTACCTAAGAACATTGGGCACCTTATGGAAGACAGGAACCACAAAAAATTTCATTTACTTCTTCATCTTGCCTAGATTCAATTTTTTCAACTAACTACTTATAAAAATTCATTTTATGATATATGTAAATATTTATATTATGTTCTGTCCATAAAAATTCCACTTACTTCATTATCTTGCCTAGATTCAATTTTCTTTTCAACTAATAATCATAAAAGGGCAATTAACTTTGATCTACTCATTTTATTTCAAATGTAGACATTTGTACTGTGCACTATAATTCTCATATTTGTAAAACAGAATTCTACTGAAATATGCTAAGTTAACAATGCTTAGGAAATCTTCGCTATGTAGACATTCTATGTTGCTCAGTATTTCCAACCAAAAGGACAGATTTTTATTTTCTATCTTTTATCCCCTTATCTTTAGATTACTTAAACTTTGATTTTAGAATAGTATCACAAAACCAGAACTTCTGTTTTTTGTTTTTTTAAAGTCATTCATTGGAAGACAGTGGTATAGTTATGGCAAACCAAATGATCTATATCTGAGAAACATCAAGATTGGAGCAAATGGCTATTTTATTTACAAACTGAATGACCAAGGTGAACTGGAAGATGCTTTAAAGATCATCCAGTCCAGCCCATTATTTTTACTGAGAAGATAACTAAGGCTCAGAAAAGTCTGATTAATATTGACAACTAGTAAGTGGTAGTCAGAACTTGACTTTAGGGTCTATGACTTCAAATCCAGTTGGTCTTTCACCTGTATTACATTCCCATTAATGTCCTTTCTAAATCTAAAACAAAAACCTAGTTAACTAAAGCACAATACAGTTTTTTAAAGCTCTGGTATATCTGATTAAATATTATAATTTTGTCAAATGACTGGTAATCAAATGTTTAAAGCAGCATTTCACTTAACAAAGTGCCCACATAATTTGGCCTTGAGACTAAATGTCTGAAATATCATTTAAAATGTATAATACAGTTTTCATTGAAGATGATTATCAATAGAACTGACAACTCTAATATCATCTTAAGAGTAGGGATGCAGATATTCAGCAAGGCTTTACTCTATTCCCATACAAATCAAGAATAGCTTACATCTATATAGCTTTACTATAACAAAACACTTGTATACACCTTATTAACTGATCTTCACAATCATGTGAGATATGTAAAGCAATTATTATCTCCATTTTATAAAGAAGTTGAGACTCAAAGATATTAAGAAATTTAGGTTAATTTCCAATTTTTGATAACATTGAAATCAAGGATAAATAATATAAACTACAATCAATGCAAAAAAGGACTTAAGAGGTTACCTAGTTTAATTTCTATAGGTAATTCTTTATAGGTAATAAAGCTCATACTCAAAGAAGGTAGGTCATTGACCCAAAGTCACACAACTGGTTAATAGTAGTTAGGAATAAAAATTTAGTTTTGCTAAATCCTAATCCACTACTCTTTGCATTGGACCCAGAATCCAGAAATTAATTACCAGTAACTAGCTCCTTGACAAATGCAAAATATTAAATATTCACTACCAAAGATTAAGAAAAAATTCTTTAAAATAATTTAAATAATTTTAGTTTAGTTTTTATGCCTGGCATCTGAAAATATTCCCATTCAGAGCTCTGATCAGAAGAACAAGCTACAGACCCAATGAACTAAATTGGATTAGTTTAAAATAGACTCTAATGCAGGATTAAACTCCTTCCATTCTTATCACTAAGTGTCACTCTACAACTTTATAAACAACTTATTGCCAAACAGAACATCCAAGGCAACTGAAACTGGCTAAGAATATTTTTTCCTATTAAATTTCTACAAGTGAACTTTTGACTGACCATTAAGTCTTAAGTTATATAGTGATTTAGTGGATTTAAGAGTCCATTACAGCATAGCTTAATTTATTGTACATAGGGTTCAATTAGTCAACACTTTATTAACATTTGTTTGTCATATTTGCTTCAGGAACATTGCCAAGACATTCTGTAGTCCTAAAGGATTAATACCAGAAGGAAGAAAATGTCTGGAGCATGAAGATTAAAGATAAATACAAAGGTTGTGACAAGTTAAACCTGAGCTTCTTTATCTGCAATACAGGGGAATAGCATTTATTCAGAATACTTCAGAGACACCACACCAACACACTGAAATAAGGTTTATAACATATTTGATAAAACTGTAGAAAGAAACAGGGTAACTTGGGTCTCCATTAATGCTTATAAGTTTTTATGCCAGATCCTAAGCACATACATGTGGGGTATGTTACATAATGGCAATGACAATAGTCATTTCTATTTTCCTTTGATAGGGGGTTTTGATATACATACACAAGATCCGTGGACTATATCTGGGCATTGTTAAATATTTCTACCTGAATTTTCCCAATAAGAATACTAGTTTACAGCACATCAAAAAAAAATCAACTTGGTTTTCTGCCACATTGATGCATTTTTCTAATCAAAGGCCTATAATCCTCAAGCAAGACACAATAAATAGAATAACTAGAATAGCACTTAGAATATACCATTTTTTTTAATCAATGATGTCTAAAAAGATCATTACAATAAACTAATGAGAGATACTGAGTATCTACATGGTCTTGATCGCCATGTGTTTCATTTAGACTATTCTATCTGTCTACTATAGAGGGCCCAAACTATCAGTCTATTTGGGAACTCCTTTCCCACTGTATAATCTGCCCAATCATTCTTCTCTACAAGGAACATGAGGCATCCTTCTAAGATTTTCATACGTCCTGATTTGTGTCACAATTAAAAAAGACAATAATGGCTCATATGTATATAAGTGCTTTCTCATCTGAAGCACTTTTTATATATTTCTTTAGACCCTCACAACAACCCTGTGAGGTAGGTAATATTATTATCCTCATTTACAAATGAGGAAACTAAAACTCAGAGAAGTTAAAATGATTTGCCAAAGTTTTCCAGATAATAAGTGAGAGAAGCAGAACTCAAACACAGGTCTTTTGACTGTAAGGTCAATAGTTCTTCCACTACACATTGCTGCTATACCTGTTTTTATTCTTTATGTTTTTTTTTTATGGTTAATAATCTTATATTACATGTAACTTAAATTTGAATCTAGATAAGCCGCTTTATTTTTGGAAAACTGTTCTACCTAAATATTGGTATGCCAAGGCAGCTTGTTTTATGACAAATCAGAAGTATACCTATTAGTCACTTATGGAAACATCTAGCTGTTTATTCTGCAAGTCCCTAGGTCTTGCTTGCATCTCCAGGATCAGTCCCTCATTACTGGTCAGTGTTCCCACAATGAGTGGAAACTCCTTGTGTGGAAGATTAGTCACTGAAGTAATGAAAGGAAAAGCCTGCAGCAAGGAGTGCCACCACAGCTGCTATCGCCACACCTACAATTCAAACAAACAAACACAAAACTTAAATGAGCCAAAAGAAAACATGTAAGATTCCCAGGGCCAGAAAAAGAAGAGGTAAATTCAATTGTGATACAAATGCAAACATTCTCTCAGATTTACACAAGAAAGTATAAAGATAAGATATTAGAACTGGCTCCAAAATTTCTCAAGGAATTCTTCTTATTCTTCTCCACTGTTTTTCCATATCGATAGCCAGAGAATTGTCCTTCTACATTTTGTAGATACAAAAGTCATTACTTTAATTCTTAATATAGAACTTTGGGCACAATTCCAAAATGCTCTACTAAAAGGCTGAATCAATATGTAACTTCACGCACAGTGCATTACTTTGTCAATTTTTCCACATCCTCTCCAATACTGGTCATAAAATTGGAATTTGTCACGGAATGTCAGGATTCTAAAGTAGATACAAAGTTGTTTATATCTAAATGGCAATCACCTATTTCACAAGCTTCTTAAATAAACTTCAAAAGGAGCAAAAAGTTTATGGCTGCCACAAAAAAAATAATATTTAAAAAGCTATATCTACAGATTTTTTTACATAGTTATTGTGTCTATAGAGGACAGCTGTAAATACTATTTATGTATGTAGGGTTAAATCAATTCAACAACTATGAAGTACCTACTACTACATGCAGGCATTGGTCTCTAAATGGTAGAGATACAAAAACAAATGTGACGGCACCTGCCATCAAGAAACTTATAGCTCTTTAGAGCTATATATATATATATATATATATAAAATAGAAACTTAGCTCTTTAAGCAAGCCCCAATTACTTGCCACTTTAGTCACTTATTTTAGGTAAGATGAGAACATATTCTGGTCAAAGCCTGGGTACTAGAAAAAGGGGAAATATTGGCTAAATGACAGGAGCAGTAACTCTTAACTTGTTCATTCATCAATGTGCATCTACTTTCTCCTTAAAAGAATGAAAATCACTTTTTAGGAAACCAAGGAATGTGAAAAAAATCTTAGGTGAAAAAGAATTGTGGCCAAATTAGCATAGCACCTTCCACAGACATAGTAGAAGCTGAATAAATACTTACTGGCTTAATGACCAAAAGACACCAAAGGTTTTAACTGTTTAAAAACTGTTTCATATACTGATATTCTAAAATAATAACAACAACAAAAAACCAAAGTTTATTATAAAATGCTCTAACTTAAAATTCCTATGAAATTGGGCAGGCAAAACTATTTCTGTTTTTACATGTTAAAACACACACCTGAGGCACAGCAAATGTTTGATATTCTGAAATTCATGTAACTATTCATGAAATTGTGGTCTTTCATCCTCCAAAACAACATCTAATGCTCTAGGAAAACTGATGACGCCTTTTGAGAACACGTCTACTTTTCACAAAACCCCAAATATCAGTATAAAGTTTTCAAAAAAATAAAATAAGAAAAAATTATTCATGACAAGTCAAAATAGATAAACACATTCCAGAACAATGTTTTTATTATGTTTCATACAAATGACTAAAGGTAACATACCTATGTTTTGCTTAATTCTCAATGCCACTGTAGTTTTAACCAGAAGCTTTGGTTGATCATCATATGTGTTGTCTGGTATGTCTTCCCTTTTCATGCATGAATTTAGATTGGCTGAATGAAGGTAAAAGTAGCAATTATTAAAAGAAGTAAACACATAAAAGGAATAATTACTCTCATTATTCATTATAACTTAAAATATTATAAACAAAAAAATATAAAGTTAGATTCCTATTTCACTCTTAGGTCCAAATGATGACTAAATTATATTTCCCCATTTTAAAAATGTGCTCAAATTTGCACAATGTGATATGGAACTGAGGGGAACAAAATATACAAGTCCCATTCTTAGTTTAATATAATTTTTTTTCCTTATTATACTAAGTCTCTGAAATTCAGAAGTCTCCAAAATATAGGGAAGAAATTCTATATTCAATGCCCTTTATAAAGTTAAGGAACATACAGATAATTCCAAATGACATCCTCAAATTATCATGAGTTTTCTGACCAAGGTTCTCAAAGTGAACTTGAATGTTTACAAAAATACCAAAACATGTAAGGGAACTGGTAAAATAGTACCCTGATATAGCTAAGAAATAAAAAAAAAATAAGAGAAGATTGAGCCTACTGAAAAGATCTTCAATGAAGAAACAGAAAAATACAAACAATATCACAAAACACAGGGCAAATAGGCATGGAGGATTTGCAGTGTGAATGGTATAACATTCTCCACAACAGTGAAATTGAAGATACGCTAAAATAAACTAAGTTTGTCACAGACCAATTATGGGTTATTGGTTGAGTTACTTCATTAATCAGGCTCATTAAAATTCAATGATTCTACCAGGATACACATCTTTTAAAATTGGGATGATATCGATGAACAGACAATTTTCAGAGGATGAAATTAAAACTATTTATAGTCATATGAAAAGGTGCTCCAAATCACTATTGATCAGAGAAATGCAAATCCAGACAACCCTGAGATATCACTTCACACCAGTCAGATTGACTAAAATGACAGGAAAAGTTAATGATGAATGTTGGAGGGGATGTGGGAGGGCTGGGACACTGATACATTGTTGGTGGAGCTGTGAACTGATACAGCCATTCTGGAGAACAATTTGGAGCTATGCTCAAAAAGTTATCAAACTGTGCATACCCTTTGACCCAGCAGCATTTCTATTGGGCCTATATCCCAAAGAAATCATAAAGGAAGGAAAAGGCCCCACATATGCAAGAATGTTTGTGGCAGCCCTTTTTGTAGTGGCTAGAAACTGGAAATTGAATAGATGCCCTTCAATTGGAGAATGGCTGAATAAATTATGGTATATGAATATTATGGAATATTATTGTTCTGTAAGAAATGACCAGCAAGATGATTTCAGAGAGACCTGGAGAGACTTACATGAACTGATGCTGAGTGAAATGAGCAGAACCAGGAGATCATTATACACAGCAACAACAGTACTATATGACGATCAATTCTGATGGACATGGCTCTCTTCAACAATGAAATGTTTCAAACCACCTCCAATTGTTCACTGAAGAAAGCCATATACACCCAGAGAGAGGGATGTGAAATGTGGACCACAACATAACACGATCAATTCTGATGGACATGGCTCTCTTCAACAATGAAATGTTTCAAACCACCTCCAATTGTTCACTGAAGAAAGCCATATACACCCAGAGAGAGGGATGTGAAATGTGGACCACAACGTAACATTCTCATACTCCTTGATTGATGTTTGCTTACATTGTGTTTCCTTTATCTGATATATCGTTTGTGTAGACAAGATTTTTCTTGCACAACAATGACAAGTTTGGAAATATGTATACATATATTCGATTTGCCAATATTTTAACATAATTAACATGTAGTGGATATCCTGCCATCTAGGGGAGGGGTGGGGAGTTGGGGGAAAAATTTGTAACGGAAAGCTATGTAAGGGTTATTGTTGAAGAATTACCCACACATATGTTATGCAAATAATAATTAAAAAAAATAAAAATAAAAAAATAAAAAAAAAGATTTATTGCAAAAAAAACCCCACAAAACAAACAAACAAAAAAATCTGTTGATCTGCATTGGTAATATTTGTTCCTCACCAGACACTTCTTAACCAATAAACTTTTCAATTAAATGAAAAAAAAAAATTGGGATGATATCGAGAAGTAAAAGACTATTTGACTTTCAACAATTTTACTGGCAGTTTAGCAAAGAGAATTCTGGTTATTCAAGCTGTTAGATTTAAGGAGAAAGAACAATTTTCTAATTTCTAGGCTTAGGAGAAAGCATTTTATACAGATCATGTGTGTGATAGGTTCAGAAACTTTTAGATCCAAAAGGGGCTTTCTCAGTCGTTTTACAAAAACACTTAGGCAAAGATTGAAGCATAAAAGGTTATTTCGGATGAAAGTGAGCCAACAACCTAGAGACAACTATCTTCACATTCCAACAAATTGTTGAACAGCAAAGACTGCACAGAGGAACCTGAAATAGAGAGCTTAAACACCAAGATGAAGAGATCACAGAATCTTAGGGACATAAAGAAAGGATCAGGGGATTTTAGAGTTGGACAGGATCATAGAGATCACCTAATCCTACCTCCACCTTAAGTTCTCTCATCTTTGCAGACCTATAATAAACCCAAAAAGCAGTAGTGCATTCTGTCCTTGAAGACTGCCAAGGCTGAAAATGCAATAATCCCCCAAAATACAGCTCTTCCGCTGCTAAGAGAAAACTTTACTGAGACTATTGAGGCTAAATCTACCTCATCCCAACTTCCACTCAATGCTTTTAATAAGCAGAGCAAGTATAACCTCTCTTCCACATAAAAGGACTTCAAATATTTGTTACAATATCTTGCATCCCCAGAGACTTTTCTTTTTAATAAATAGCCCCAGATGCTTCAACAGAATTTTATTCTGACTCTTGACTTTTGCATATAAATACAAGGACAAAAAATTATTCTTTTATTTTGGGAGGGGTGGGAGTGAGTGGGGATCCTGTTTTCCTACAAAAAGACATCTCTATCTACAGTCTTTTCTTCCTATGTCATATCTACCACTCTTAATGATATCCAGCATGGAACATATATGCCAGCAGGAATCTTCTTCCTTTTTCATTTTAAATCTTGTCAAGGTTTGTAAGACTATTTAACTAAGTATATTCCATATTTGGCCAAGAGCCCTTCCTGTCATTTGAACTCTATAAATTCAATGCTATTTTCAGTCACCATCAAAACAAACAAAAAAGCATTCACTTTCCAAATATGCCTTTTTTTTGGAAGCCCTGCCTTTAACTGCAAGGATGAAAACAATGTCATCTCTCCTAGGGTTTTCAATTCCTCAGCCTCAAGACTTGATAAACCCTAGTAATGCTTTCAAAATCCCTTGAGCAATATCATTTGTCTCCAAATGAATTGTCAGAAACATGTAGTGATGCCAGAATGGGAAAAGCGTATCTGCAGATTAATATTCTAAAGAGAAATTTACTTTTATTATCGACAAAATATTTAACAATTCCCTCATTTCCATCCATTGCACTCTTTAAATTATATTCAACTTTTTTTCTGACCATTGCTCTTATAAGAAATCATAGCTACTTCACCCTATTGATTTCTCCTGAAACTCCTTTTTTATTGATTCC
The DNA here is from genome assembly GCA_023553655.1 of Myrmecobius fasciatus. NCBI lineage: Eukaryota > Metazoa > Chordata > Mammalia > Dasyuromorphia > Myrmecobiidae > Myrmecobius > Myrmecobius fasciatus. The sequence continues at coordinate 28,905 of JAJPUD010003221.1, forward strand.
ATGTAAGTAGGTAATCTGTAGTTCTCTCTCTTGAAATATTTCCAGAAATGGTCTTTCCTCATGCTAGATCACAGCTTAGCTAAGTGTTTCTCCACCCAACTAACCAGATCAAAAAAATAGTTAAACTTTATGCCAATTGCTCTGCCTTCCACTGCCTCAGTAAAGTAATTCTAGTAGCGTGGGTTCAGTTTTTCTAAACTGTCTTCAAAAAAATGGTAAAAATGAGTTTCATTAAAATTCCAAACCTATACTTACTTCTCTGCTGTCACCAAAGTCTAAGAAGTAAAATAAATTACTAAGTAAATGTCTATCAAACTTAAAAAATTTAAAAGTCATAGAAAATCTATTCCTGAGGGGCGGAGCCAAGATGGCAGAGTGCAGACACGACTCTCTGTGAGCTCCTCTGATCTTCCCTCAGACCCAGAACAAATTAAGCCTCTGAACTGGTTCTGGAGTGAGGACTCCATGAAACACTTGGAGTACAACACATTTCCATCAAAAATTACCTTGGAAGAACTCCGGAGCAGGTCTGTTTTAGACGGGCAAGGGCACTCAGGCGCCAGCACACAGCCAGGGCAGGAGACCAGGGCTGGGATGGAGCATGATGGATTCTAGGCACCCAGGAAGTCCCTGGGAGACACTTGGGCCACTTTGCTCTGCGGGCAAGTGCTTTGGCAGATCTACCTTTGGTAAAGGGTGGGTTGAGAGCAGCTGGGAATGCAGACCTAACCTGACCAACCCTGAACTGGAAGTCAACTATGTGAACTGCCCCAAGGCAAACTGAAACGACTGCTGGTCCCCTGTTTAATCAGACCTCAAGTTCTAAAACATGAGTAAGAAGCAGAAGAGAGCTCTCACCATAGACAGGTTTTATGGAGAGAAGGAAGGGCAGACCCCAGATCCTGAGGGTCCTAAAGGGAAAGCAACCCCAGAGGAAGACACAAAGGCGGACATGAGCTGGTGCCCATTTCACAAGGCTTTCCTGGAAGACTGCATAAAGATTCTCAAAAGGGAGTTAGAAGAAAAATGGGGAAATGAATTGAGATTAGTGCAAGAAGGATATAATGCCCTGCAAGAGATATGAAAAAGACACCAACTCACTGAAAAACAAAATTGGTGAATTGGAAAAAAATAACAATTCACTGAAAAACAAAATTGGTGAATTGGAAAAAGTCACC